>JAJHUR010086406.1:0-33827 GCA_027495735.1 Lutjanus campechanus
TTAGGCTTTTGAACAACAGTCTTACCCTTTTTTGGCCCGAAGCCTTATCCTGTTGATTTTAATAGAGTGTGGGAACATGTAGTTAAATGCATTGCAGACAGAAGATGGTTTTTACAAGCTCAGGGGTGAAACAGGTTGGTACAAGGGGGGACTGTGGTCTCTGGTTACGCCAGAAAAGGGCATCAATGTGTGCATTCATGTCAATGTCAGATATGTTGGTGTGAATTTTGTGAAATGTTCTGCCTACACAGTCGTTTGTATGTATTAGTCTTGTGTGTGTTTTCCGACGTTTACATTCCGGTAAGCTTGAAAACACATTTATTTATATAGTAAATTGAGAAGTACACTTTCCACACAACGCTGAGCATGGCTTTGTAGGGAGTTTTGATGAGCCAACACGAGTCTCTTTTCTTTCAAATGGGATTAAGTTGGAATGTTTGGCATAGTTGGTGATGACTGGACTGCTGACATATCTTTTACTGATCCGTAGAAGTGCAGACCTATCATTTTCCTTTCTGATGAAGGCTTGCTGTGGCCTGCTTCCTCTGGTGTAGATAGCAGTGATGACACTGTTTACTGGATAAACTTAAGTTACGCCTCTCCCAAATACAAGGAAACACTGTCACCAAGTATGTTGGCAAATTGAAATGTCCATACCCATCCCTACCATCCTACCCGCACACACAATAAGCCAACCGATATTTATGCTAATTACTCAAACAAAAGGAAGAGGAGAATGCCTCCTACTGGACGAGGACATTTATGGGGTTCACCACCCTACTTTATCAAGAGGTCCCTGTAATGCAGGCCTATTCGGTTACTTCTTTAGAAGGGTCACATTTGAAAAAAGTGCCAAGGGGCCGGACATGAACATTTCCTGTGTCTGACCTGTAAAGTTAGGAATTTAAATGTGTAAAACAATGCACCATAGTTTTCACAATTGAAACAGAAACACTGTGTACAAAGGTTTGGAAAAGAACAAAGCACGTTTGTAGTCCTAGATTAGAAGTAGCCTGCTGTTTTAAACACAGTGTTGCATTTAACATCTTTTTTCCTTGAGTTTAATGCTCCTAAATTCCTGCAGCTTAAACAGCGCTAGTAAAACTTTTAAAAATATCTCTGTGCTTAATAACAGACATACAAATAACATGATGATCTTCTAAAAAACAGTGATAAGAGAGCACAGGATTTCTGTGATCAGTGTTTATTTGGGTCCTTAAAAAGTCTCAAATCAAATGATCTGAATTGTAGGCTTTAAAGCATCGTGAAATGACTTAAATTTTGACAGGTCTTAAAATTGATTGAATTAGGAAATTAACATTACATTTTTTTAAAGCTGCACAAGCAAACGCCTGCCATTATTTTTCTGTGCGACTCGATCTACACTAACAGTGTTAAGTCCTGTGACTCCAGCAAGCGACCTCTCGACTGTTTGGATCTACCCCAGCAGTTCTATTTAGTAAACCTACAGTGCAATAACCCTACAGCATTCAGTTAAATGTTCATGTTGAATGTGAATAAAGTCATTGACTTTGCAAGTAATTCTGGGGCTTTCCCTCAAATCCTCTGTACTTTAGTATGGACACTAAACAGGGCTTAACTTGTCTTAAATTAAAAGTCTTGGATTAAACTTGTTGGAACCTGCAGATAACCTGTTTGATGTTAAAACAAAGAGGGTACAGACGATCAGGCTCAAATTGGATTTCAAATATCTCGCTACAAGCCAAATTTATTTTTTGAACAATAATAGTTAAAAATTGTCTCTCATTAATTGTGTCTCCCCTTCATTTATCCACAGCCATCATGTCAGGGAAATCGGACGGGAAGAAGAAGTGGGCAGCAGTCAGGGGTCGTCTGGGCTCCTCGCAGGACTCAGACACCCAGCAGGAGGCCAACTTGGAGAGTGCTGATCCGGAGCTGTGCATCAGGCTGCTGCAGGTTCCCACCGTGGTCAACTACTCAGGGCTGAGGCGTCGCTTGGAAGGCAGCGACCAGACATGGATGGTCCAGTTCCTGGAGTTGAGCGGGTTGGATCTCCTCCTGGAGGCCCTGGACCGGCTCTCAGGACGGGGATGCTCTCGCATCGCCGATGCCCTTCTGCAGCTCACCTGTGTCAACTGCGTCCGGGCGGTCATGAATTCCTCTGCAGGGATCCACTTCATTATTGAGAACGAGGGATACATCCGGAAGCTCTCCCAAGGTTGACCACACCCTTCATTTTAAGAAAAATCATCACATCTACTGCACATCTACTGTTCAGTATACTGAACAATTTGGTGAAGATATTTAGATCAAACTGCAGGGTTCCTATACAGTAAAGTATGGAATTTGATTTGAGTAATTTTCAGGTCTGGATAGATTTTTTTTTTTTAAAGAAAAGAAAGTATGGAAAAATATTTGTATTTCCAGATGATTGCCCCTATTCTCAAATATAAAATTCAGAATTTCTAAAAATAAACTGATTATACATGCATGTTCGTCATGGCATTTGGAGCAGGCAGCTAGAGCTGCAAAAATGTTTACCACTGTGAGAGAGTGCGGGCCAGATCAAGCTTGATGTCGGCAAAAGCAAACAAATAAGTATGGCACACATTCCGATGCAGGGCTGACTCTACGCCTGTACGTCACAGCCTGCAACAGCTCTGCCCCAAGTGCCCTAAAACTGAATTCAATCCTGACATCCACAACCATATTAGTTAAATTGCATATTGAATATTAAATTATTTAACAGACTAAAAATTATGGAGGGAGATAATAATATGATTTTATTTATTAAATATGGAAAAGGTTTACTGTGCAGGATTTGTCATTCATTTGCTGCTGTATGTCTATGCCCCATTCAAAGTTTCCCCTATGTGCTGGTTCTTGACAACTGTCAAGAGACGTAGAGAGTGAATGTAGTCCGGGACTTAGCATGAGGAGAACAAAGCAATGATTCAGAGAAATAAAATGTTATTTTTTGTTGAAGTTTAGCGTGTATGTATCTCAGCCCCACCCTCAGTTACAGACACACAGACCTGCAGCATTTTATATATCTCACACAGATACAGAGCTAAGGTGAGAGGTGGAGACATTGATGTAACCTGGTCATTACGTTTTTAGAGAGTTTTCGAGTGACTGACTTGATGAAAAGTCTGGTTGGCTAAGGATTCCAAACGGTAAAAGGAAGCTATGTAGAGAAACGCAAACTTTTTGTAAAATCGCTGAGCATCTCCCCAACATACAGAGGCATAACCTTCTGGGAATTATTTGGGATCATAATAGCATACATAGTCACAATATAACAATTAACAGTTGTATTTCAGAACCATTTATTTACATAATAAACGTCCAGCTATTTGTACTCAGATGTCAAATATGAGCAGAAAAACCTGCAGAGAAAGTCTTGAAATTTGAGTCTTGAAAAATATCTAATTTTGAAATGGAAAATGTATAAGAACCCTGGCAATTTGATGTTTAAGAACATTTGTAATAGCCTGTAAAATTAATCACATCTCTGGTGATTCTCTGTGACTCACTCTGCTCAGCTGTATTTTCCAGACATGTCCTCAGCCTCGTATACAGAGATGAATCACGCAGGGTTATTTGGGACATTCCTAAAAATGTAGCGTCACAGTGTTTGGAGAATATTGAATTTCCCCACATTCGCGTGCATGCAATCACATGCTTATCTATATGTGTACAACACCACATCTTCAGAGGGCAAAGTTCAAGTTGAGTTTTTTCTAAAAGGCAGTGAAACAAAGCATCCTGCGCCGGTCTAAAGACACAAAGGGGGGAAAGAGCAGAGATAGGGGTTTGCTTAAGAGAGACAGGTGGACAATATGAGCATTCCTCCGCCTGTATTGATGTGTGTGATCATGATGCTCCACAGCCTTGGACACTTCCAACACCATGGTGAAGAAGCAGGTGTTTGAGCTGCTCGCTGCCCTCAGCATGTTCTCCACAGACGGCCACTGCCTGGCACTGGACGCGCTGGACCACTACAAGGCAAGTTGTACTTCCAACATTGTTTTTGAAAAGGTGTTGTAGGATTCACCTCATATGATCCTGCATCATCACTCTGAGTAATAAATGCCTTAACAGTGCCCTCCAGTGGTGGGTTTCAAGCACATACACAGTAGAATCACAGTCTTCCTCAATGATACTGAGGTGACTGCTTACTCTGACTTTGATTTAATCTTCAGGGCGTGAAGACACGGCAGTATCGCTTCAGTGTGATCATGAACGAGCTGCAGGCCACAGATAACGTCCCGTACATGGTCACGCTCCTCAGTGTCATCAACGCCATCATCTTCGGGACAGATGACCTTAGGAAGAGAGATAGGATGAGGAAGGAGTTTATCGGTAGGTTCATAACCAGGAGTCTGCTAGTCACTTCATGAGTAAGGCCACACACTGTGGTAAACAGTGTGTCCCCTCTGTGCTGGAAGTGTGCAGAGAGGAAAGCAGGCCATCAGCAGGAGCTCTATTACAAATATCTCTGTCACTGGGTCTGTCTAAGAATAGGTCCAACGGCCTCATTCTCACTTGAACAAAACGCCTGAGAACTGAGCAAACCTCAAGTGGATAAAGTATTGTGTATTCATAAATTTCACACCATAACTACTGACTATCAAATGTTTCAGTTTAAAGAAAGTGTCATCAGTCTTACACTGATAGAATCACACTGATATAATATGATTTTGATTATTTCTTTTGTGAGAAAGTGACTGAATAAAACTCAGTCACCACCCTTCCATCTGTTTTTTAATAGTGGGTTATTTTTTCTTATGACCTATGGAGTCTGTCCCAGAATATACTGGACAAAAGGAGGATTAACCTTGGACAGATCAACCCAGGACATTTTATTTCCTATGAGCCATCCATGTTAAAGGGACAGTTCACCCCTCCTATTATATGTAGTGCTCTTTATTCATCTAGATAGTTTTGGTGTGAGTTGCCAAGTTTTGGAGATATCAACTGTAGAGATGTCCGCTTTCTCTCAAATATCATCTACTCATTGGACGAGAGGCAAGTGCTCAAAATTAAGGATGTTGTGCTGGGGACTATAAAAAGAGCACCTGGGACACAAAGATACAGCTTCAGGACAATCCTGGAACAGGAGAGAAACTTATCATTTTAAATGAAATTAATATGTTTATGGCTCATGGAATATATATAATTTTATTTAATACATGCTTCCGTCTGCACTATACGGCTGGCAGGTGTAGCTCAGGAGAAATAAAATAGTTACACCTACATGAAACTGCTCACAATAAAGTCTGTGGATTATCTTAAGTAAACAGGTCACAATTTCAGTGCTGTTGAGTTTTTCGAATGTATTTTTTGGCACTTTAAGCATTACTAGCAGAGAACCATCAAGTTCAATCATATTTGAGAAAAGGCAGACATGTCTACAGCCAATATCTCCAAAACTCAGCAACTCAGACCAAAGCAATCTAGGACCAATCAATCAAGAAGGATAAATATCTCCACAGGTAGGAGGGAAAATGTGCATTTTTGTTCATGAAATGAATTGGCCTGATGATCACCACAGTTGAGACAGTTTGATTAAAACTCTCCTAAATTCACCAAAATACCATCCACCACCTTGGACCAATCAGTTGTTTGGCCACTCCTCTTTTGTTTGATTGCTCACCTGTGACTTCCTGCCATTTCCCCCCAAAATTAACATAGGCCACAATGGAGAGATGTGTGGCATCTTTTTTAAGATAAACCTTCTTAAAAACTGATAATTGATTGTTGTGAGACTCAGAACTGTGTTTTATTGCTGTCTTGCAGGGCTTCAGTTACTTGATATTCTGCCAAAGTTAAGGTGAGCCTTCCTGCTGTTGTTCACATGTGATTCTGTCAGTCTCTCCGTCTCTAAAGCAGATTTTATGCTGCAAATTAAGTTTTAAAGGTTATTTTTAAAGTTCACAATCACTGCAGTCTCAATAATCAAGTAAATGGTGCTTTTAGGAAAAGATGTTTGTAATTTGTGTCCATTAATGTCAGTAATTTTAAGCATGTTGCTTTTTAAAAAATTGAACATGGCATTTAAATGTGCTGAAGTGTCCCCCATCAGTGATGTGTATGTGGGTGGTGTGCAGGGAGCAGGAGGATGAAGACTTGATCATTCAATGTGAAGCTTTTGAAGAGGCAATGGCTGAAGATGAGGAAGAGCTGCTGCGGATCTACGGGGGCATTGACATGAGTAATCACCTGGAGGTTTTCACGACACTCTTTAATAAGGTCTGAATGGCTTCATCACTTACGACTTAGATATTCCAGTAAATGAGAGCCCGAATGACTCAACGTTTTATTACACATGCCCCACAGTTTTTTTATATTAAAATAGTTTCATTCATCAAGTTTTTGTGATTTAACTATTTAAACATGACAAGTTCTCTTCATGTGTTTTTCTGTGCAGGTGAGCAGCTCTCCAGCGTCTCTCCAGCTGCTGTCCATCCTGCAGACGCTGTTGGTGCTTGGGCCTGGCCGCTCTGATATCTGGCTGGCTCTGGAAGCCATCACTAACAGAGCCATCCTGCTGGCTCAGGACTGTGAGTCAGCACCAAAGTAACAATGCATTCACTTCAGGTCGACACTCTGAAGAGGCTAATTGCTACATAATGGCCTCCTGTGTGATTCATGTGTGTGAATGGGAGTGTTTATCCAGGAAAAGTAGATTGTAGCGATGAAACGGAGGCAGCTGTTGGCAGGGCGGCTGAAACTGTGTTTATTTTGGCAAGAATTTTTAGTTTAGTGCTAGTCTTAGTTGCTTACAGAAAATTGTAGTTTAAGGTCACATTTTAGCTTGTTTATTTTGTTTTAGTCAAGATTTAGCCAGTGTTTTAGTCATCATTTTCTCAGACAGTTTCATGATGCTGTAATGAATTTTGCTTAAGGATATTTGGGTGTAATAATTCTCGTGAGAAGTAAGCAGACCTTGAACTATTTGTTTAGTTATCGAGACTGATAAGATATTACCGACATATTTTTTCAGATCATGAACATAAATGCAGAAGTCTTCATTGATACATAATGATTCAGATGTTTTTACAGTTTCAGTGGTGATCCAGTGTGCAGTGTGACAGGGAATATTCAAAGTTTGTTGAAAAGATTGTTGAAACAAAGCAGGCAATACATTAAAACAACCCAAAATTACATCAAGCAGAGCTGGAAAAAAATATTTAGAAGATTTTTGCTTTTGCTAAATTTGGTGTCATGTTTCACTCTGTTTAACTCTGTTATATTCCTTTTACACGGACCTTAAATTAGTACACTGTCATGTTAATGTTTATGTTTTTATGAGTCATAAGAAATAATAATTATAATTAGACATAATTAGCCCTGAATCCACACAGAATTTTGAGCTCTACATTAAATTAGTCCTAAAATGGATTTGACATACATGTTTTTGAATCAATCAACTTATATAATTATATTTATAGATCTTTAACTTGACGGATACTACGGGGTGGTGTGTTTTCAGGTTACTTTTCACATTGGTTGTGTTTTTCTGCACATCTTTAATCCACAAGGCACACAGTCCATTGTCAACTTTTTCTGGTTTTAACATAAGAGAAGTGTTCACAGATGATCTCTCCTCTTTCTTATCTTCCCACCTGACAGCCACTGGTGAAGATGAGTCCCTTACTTTTGAGCGAGCTATGTTCTAACTTAGGTTGTCTGCTAGGACAGAGCCTACTATTTCATCTTGTCTTTATTCGCCAGGGCATAATGAACAGAGTTTTCTTCTTTCATTTCCATTGTTGTAACAGCTTGGTCTTGAAGTAAAAGGATGCCAATGAATACTTGTTATCAAAACTTGAGTTGATAAAATTAACACTGGTGAGGGAGAAGTCCTTTTAAATGGGGTTCATCTGTGTGCGTGTGTTTGTATTTGGGCTGCAGCTCAGATGGAGTCCAGTGAGAAGATCATGCAGCGACTGATGTTCTCTAAAGGCTGTGAGGGTCATCATGAGGTGGACGGGCTGCTGATGAGGGTGGACAAGGCCGTGCAGACGGATCTGGATCAGCAGGACAAAGACAAGTCAGACAAAAGCATCACATCGTCTCAGAAGCCACTTTGTGCTGCTCCTCCACCTCCTCCTCCACCCCCACCTCCTCCACCTTTGCCCCCTAGTATGGCTGGGTCCCAGTGCCCACCTCCACCTGCGCCCCCACCTCCTCCTCCTCCACCACCGCTACCTGGAGGGTTTGGTGGACCCCCACCACCTCCTCCCTTGCCTGGAATGCCACCGCCGCCACCGCCACCACCACTGCCCAGCGGTCCAGGCATGCCTCCCCCACCACCACCTCCGCCACCTCTACCGGGGATGGGTGGCGGACCACCGCCGCCGCCTCCCTTGCCTGGCATGCCGCCTCCACCTCCTCCTCCTCCAGGCATGATAGTGGCTCAAAGTAGCTACGCCCTGGGGTGCGCTGCACCTGTAAAGGCAGGCCGATGCCCCACCCTGAGGATGAAAAAGCTCAACTGGCAGAAACTCCGTGCTGTCACTGGTGAGTGGATAAAACATTGTTGTCTTGCTCAATATATTTATTGTTTTTCAATATATAATAGTAACAGTAACAGTCAATAATTACTGAAGGTAGACAAGTAGACAAAACAAAAGATTTAGACTGTTTAACAGAAATGTTAGTTTGGACATTAAGAATATTAAACACTGACAATGTTTACATGCACAAAATATTCCGGAAAAAAACAATGATCCTATGAAGCCTTTTACATGGCTACAGAAAATGAATATTCCACTGATTTTCCCATTTACATGCAGCTGTTCATACTCTTGATTATGGAAAAGTGGAACGGCTGGAGTCACTTGAGCCATTTTGCTTCTTTCCATCTAAATAGATTTTTTTCCAAGTGTTCTACTAGTGGTGGACATGTTTGACTGTGCAAACACATCCTCCCTCTTGTGTTTGTTCAAGCACCTTCCTGAAAAGGTTGACATTGCGATCTTTGCATGTATCCAAAACCTGCTGACAGTTAAGTCTTTCAGAATGTTTATAAGTAGATGTGTTTTTCCTTCTGACCCCCCAGCCTGAGTCCAAAAAAAAAGCTCCTAAAACCTGATGTCTCAGTCAGAAAATGCTCAATTCAGAATACGGCCTGATGTAGAACATCCTAAGGGATGTTTACGTGACCTGTATCAAATTCAAAATATTGTCATAATCTGAATATTAGTGGAAATTTAGTGTGCATGTAAACATAGCCACTGATATAAAATAAAAAGACAGTTTTTCCAATGTTAATTATTTAATGTGGGCATCACAGAGGATTTCCCTTTCTTTAAAATGAATTTCAGCCATGCTGTGATGTTGATAGAAAATGGTGCCACATGAGCTTGTGACAGCCTCCTCTCTTCCTGTGCTCACACACACACAGATGGTCACTCCATGTGGGCCTCGGTTCAGAAAGAGCCTCCTCCTCGGGAGCCGGACTACAGCAGTATCGAGCAGCTGTTCTGTCTCCCGGTGACCGAGCACAAAGACAAGGGGGCAGCTGCTCCTGTCAAGAAGGAGCCTAAAGAGGTGCGTTTGGTCAACACTCGACACGGCTCCTCAGAGCTGCAGTTCTCAGAACAAGCATACCTGATTATCAAAGCTGAATAATCAATACGATTCTCTATAACTTGTCCTTTTTTTCTCAAATATAGATTACTTTCATTGATCCAAAGAAAAACTTGAATTTGAACATATTCCTAAAGCAGTTCAAATGGTAAGATATCACACATTATTTGATGTTTTTTAAATATGTTTAAGTCCATTTTTCAGCTATTTTTTTTTCTCTGTCCAGCACAAATGAGGAATTTGTAGCCATGATTCTTAATGGGGACCGTACTAAGTTTGATGTAGAGGTGCTAAAGCAGCTTCTAAAGCTCCTACCAGAGAAGCATGAGGTTTGTGTGATTTTCCGCCCTTACCTAGACATTTTCTAGCAGACATATCTGCCATTAAATTCATGCTTTAAAATGGCAAATGTATGAGTCACTGTCTTGTTTTTCTATGTAGATTGAAAATCTGAAGTCTTTCCAAGGAGAGAAAGACAAACTGGCAAATGTCGACCGTTTCTACACCTCCCTCCTCAATGTGCCATGGTAACTTTGTTGTTCCAGTTCTTGATGAATGTGTTAATCATGTGCGTGCTGCACGTATACTGTCATACTTGGCTCCTTATTTAATTTGCTCTCTGGCTTATCTCCCCAGTTATCAGTTGAGGATTGAGTGCATGTTGTTGTGTGAGGAAACATCATCAGTGTTGGAAATGCTCCGACCTAAAGTCAAGCTGGTGGATGAGGCCTGCCAGTGTAAGTAAACCCCAGGGACCTTCAGCTCTATTCACATGCACACACTTGCTATGCTTCTCTACCTATCCAACAGAAATATAATCCTGATTCCAGAGAAGTTGGGACACTGTGTAAAACGTAAATAAAAGGCAAGGCAAGGCATCTTTATTTATATAGCGCATTTCATACCAATAGGCAACTCAATGTGCTTTACATAAAGACAGGACGACAGAAAAGGATCCTTTTTCAACCCATATCCAGCAGTGTCTTCCACAAAGAGAAGCTATTTCATGTTCAAACTGAGGAACTTTATTGCTTTTTCTAAATACACATTTATTCTGAATTTAATGCATGCAACATGTTCCAGAAAGTTGGGACGGGGGAATGTTTACCACTGTGATACATCACCTTGTGTTTTTTTAACATTACTCAGTCAGCAGCGGAACTGAGGACACTAATTGTTGAGGTTTTGAAAGCGAAATTGTTTCCCATTCTTCTTTGACATACGTCTTCAGTTGCTCAGCAGTCTGGGATCTCTGTCGTCTTACTTTGCGCTTCATAATGCACCACAGATTTTCATTGGGAAACAGGTCTGGACTGCAGACAGGCCAGTCTAGTACTTCTAGAAACTCTTTTACTATTAAGCCACACTGTTGTAGCACATGCACAATGTGTCTTGGCATTGTCTTGCTGAAATAAGCAGGCATGTCTCTGGATGGCAGCATATGTTGTTCTGAAACCTGTATGTACCTTTCAGCATTAATTGGGCCTTCACAGATGTGACAGTTACCCATGGGCATGAACTCACTCCTCTACCATCACAGATGCTGGCTTTTTAGCTTTGTGCTGACCCAGTCTGGATGGTCCTTTTCCTCTCTAGCCTGGAGGACTCAACATCAACATTGCTCAAAAAGCAATTTGAAATGTGAACTCGTCAGACCACAGCACACTTTTCCACTTGCTGTCAGTCCATCTCAGTTGGCATGTAGTAATATTGTTTATTCAGTCATATCCGTTTTAATGCAGTGTCATTTGAGGGTCAAGATTTCTCTGGATTCTCTGAATCTTTGAATTATATTATGGACTATAGATGGTGAAATCCCTAAATTCCTTGCAGTTTTGTGTCAAGAACAATCTTAAACTGTTGGACTGTTTGCCCACGTTGTTTTTCATAATCATACCTGATTATGATACTGTGATACTGTCACCTGCCAATTAACCTGCTTACCTATGGAAAGTCCCAAACAGTTTTTTTTTGTTTTTGTTTGTTTTTTTAATTTTGTTGTCCCTGTCTTAAGTTTTTGGAACATGTTGCAGCCATCAAATTCAGAATGTGTATATATTATGAAAAACAATAAAGTTTATCAGTTTGAACATTTTGGGATTGTGATTGTAGAATTATATCATCAAATTAACACCATGCAACACATCTCTCAGCCCTCAGAGTGAGCATACTCATGCCCAGTTTCTGCAGGCTCATCCTTGACGTTGGAAATTTTCTGAACTACGTAAGAACCTCTTGTGTCTCATTTATATTTCACTTAAGCTGACATTCAGACAGAGCTTGCATTTTTAATCATCGGTTTACTTCCAGGGAAGTCACACAGGGAACGCTGAGGGGTTCAAGATCAGCTCGCTGCTCAAGCTTACAGAGACCAAGGCCAACAAGAGCCGCATCACGCTGCTTCATCACATCCTGGAGGTACTCAAACTGGCTCACAGCTGCCACAACTTGTTTTTTCCCCCCTTAATTATGACCTGTTTAGTTACACTCTGTGTGGCTTGTTTTGCAAAGGAAGCAGAGGCGAACCACCCAGAGCTTTTGGCGCTGCCAGATGATATCGAGATCTGTGAAAAGGCAGCGGGGTATAGAAAACTTTCACATCTACTTTAGCAAATGGTCTTCCTCTTTAATTGGTCCTCAGTGGATCTGTAACAGACAAATAACCAAAGATTTGACACTCATTTGATTTGTCCTCAGAGTTAATCTGGACTCTGTTCAGTCAGAAGCCAGTGCCTTACTAAAACGACTGAATGAGACGGCCAAGAAGGTCTCCAACTCCGCAGAAGAGGTGAAGGAGCAATATGCAAAAGTTCTCGAGGTAAGTCTTTGTTTTGCCTACAACTGGAGCCAAAATGTGATAACTTGATATTGTTTGGAAGCTGGGGCCAAATTCCCCCCTTTTCTTTGTTACAGGAAAGTCTGGAGGCATGTCGAGCTTTGAATGAGCGGTTCACTGAGATAGAGAAGAAGAAAGGCGAGCTGGCTGTCTATTTGTGTGAAGATGCCAATAAGCTGTCACTCGAGGAACTCTTTGGAACTATCAAGACTTTCCGAGGACTTTTCATCAAGGCGTTGAAGGTCAGGGACAATACTTGTATTGTCTTGTATTTGTGCGCATTCATACACCATATACTGCAGGGTTAAAGGGTTAGTTTGAATTACTTGATGTGGGGTTGTATGAGATATTTATCTGTAGTCAGTGAAATAGCTGACACTTGATACGCCCAGTTTGGAGAAGCAGAAAGGAGTACCAGCACAGAATCTATGCAATGCATTGCTTTGGGCATGATCAGCAGCAAAATGTATGTTAGCCTCCTAAATAAGGTTCACCTAAAAAGATCAATATCACTTACAGGTGTACGCTTTACTTAGAATGTTTTCACTGCTTTACCTTTTCATCAGACTGCTTTTTCTGAAAGGAAACTGCTATGTAAGCAAAATATCGCTCTCTCCAAACCAACCAAACTCCATAGACGAAATCAGTCATTTTACTTTGCAGAACTCAGCTGATCTACTGTTGCCTGGATCTGTTGGTTCATTTGTGTTATTGTGTGACTCTGTTGTTTTAAAAAGTCAGTTTTGATTCATCAAAGTCAGACAATAACACAAACTAACTAACTGATCGAGGCAGCGATAGACAAGCAATTCTCATGTTATGCTTGGTAAAATTACTGATTTCACCCATGGAGTTCAGTTGGTTTGGAGAGAGCAATATTTGGCTTATATACGTCAGTTTCCGGTCAGAAAAGGCTATCTGCTAGCAAGGGAACATGGTGAATGGTAAATATAGCATACACTTAAAACTGATATTATGTTTTTTGGTTCACACCCATACAGTGTTTAGCTTCTATGCTTTTGCTTCTCCAAACTGGGAGTGTAGTGATCGGCATCTACTGTAGTTTATACTCTGACTATAATTAAGAACTTCATACAACCCCACATCAAATAATTTGAACTTTCCCTTTAAGTCTTCCCTTCGTATCATACTGCGAAAAAACTGGAAGATGTTAAAAATGTCTCTGTCTAAATGATACAAAGACAAATTGCTATGTACACTATGTGCTTGGCAGTGAGTGACATCCTGACTTTCATGATAACAGGAAAACAAAACCAGGCGAGAGCAGGCAGCCAAGGCTGAGAAGAGAAAGAAGCAGCTGGCAGAGGAAGAGTCCAAGAGACAGAAGGGAGAGAATGGAAAAATAAGTAAGTTGTGGAGATCCCTCCTTTTTTTGACTGTACTAGCAGTTCCTAAGTATAATATAATTTGAATTGCACATGTTTAAAGCCCTCTTTTTTTCCGTCTCTTTCACCAGTCAAGAAAGGCATTATGCCACAGAACGACGGCTGCATCATTGACCACCTGCTGGCGGATATCAGAAAAGGTTTCAGCCTAAGAAAGACCAGGCCAAGGTGCGATTCGGGAAGCCTTCCCTCTAGTGAAATGCGTAGGGATACCTGCCCACCTGGTAAGGACAAGAGACTGCGGCCCCCATCCGCAGTTCCTAGCTCCGCCCCTGAGCCACTTCACTGCCAGCCACAATACAGCCTTGCTGCTTTATTTTGGCTCTTTCATTTGTGCTTTGACACGCACTTGTCATCTTGCTTCAACGCTTAGTTGCTTGACCAAGCTACATTAGCATTTTATATTCATGCATCCATCTTTGCTTGCTGTCAAATACTGCCCCATTTCAAAGCTAATGATGGTCATAAAGAGATAGTTCAGATTATTTGTAGTGGGTTTGTATGAGGTAATTAGCCATAATCGGTGTATTACCTACAGTAAATGGCGATCTACATGCCTCTGTTTGGAGAAGGACCAGCGGTGGACAGAACCAACAGTAAAGTGTATTTTAGCCACAAAAAGTCCCCACTTAAGAAAAAAAAATCAATATCGGTTTAAGTGTACGCTATATTTAGAATATTTTCACTGTTTTACCTTGCCATCAGACAGCTCTTTCCAGTGGGAAACAATTGATATATAAGCCTGTGATAAGAACCAATGGAGTTTGTAGAGAGCGATATTTGGCTTATATGAAGAAAAGGCTCTCTCTGAAGGTAAAGTGATGAAAATATTCTAAACATAGCATACACTTACTGTTTTTTTTGTTTGTTTGTTTGTTTTTTAGTGGACCTTTTTTCAATTGGTTAAAATTTAAACATTTTGCTCCTGACCCTGTCCATAGCAGTACCTTGCTTAGCTTCCTACTCCTGTTGCTTCCCCCTACTGGGGGCGTGCCGGCGCCATCTACTGAAGACAAGTGATTTGAATATTGATAAGTATCTCCTACAACCCCATTTCAAATAATGCAGACTATCTCTTTAATGTATACACCTTCACCATCAACTGTTCTTCTCCCCCTTTAGGATCAAATGTGAAGCCTGTAAACGAAGAAGCCGCAGAATTGGCCACCACTACCGCTCCTACCAAACCACAGACCGAGGGTCACCGGCCCAGCGCAGGCGAAGTGAACGGCTTCATCAGTCCATCAGAAGAGATTCCACCAGCACCGCAAAGTGCAGCGCAAGACGGACCAGCTGTACCTCCCAATACAGCAGCCACGACGACGGAGGCACCCCTGGAAAGGCCTGCATCGCTGCAGGAGGAGCAACGCCCACAGAAACCTGCAGTACCTTCTTCACAGCCTCAGGCTGAAGCGGAGCATCAACCGTGTCTCCCCACAAACGGCTTTTCAGTGGATTCAACTGAGACCAGCGCCTTCAGCCCATCTTCCCTCTCCGATTCGGACTTGCTAGAGGCCGTATTAGACGGCACCTCCAGCCTGGTATCTGAGAAGCTGACGCCTGAGGAGCCAGCAGATATAAGCGTTAATGTTCAAATCAAGGAAAGCCCTTTAACTAACACAGACAATGAGACTCAGTGTAGTGAAAGCAATAAAACAGGAGGTGAGAAAGGTGAAACTAGTGATAAAATAAGCCATTTAACAGAGACTGCAGGACAAGAGAAAGGTCGAGAAGAGCAGGAAGGCATTATTGTAAAAACGGCCAGCCAAGATGAAGTCGAAAGTCACAAACATTCGGACTCTAAAAGCAATGTGATGACACTAAGTGAGGGCATTGAGGGGTGGGACGTCCCAGACGGGCCGCAATCAGAAGATCTGCCATCAGTGTCTGAAGCTCCGTCCCTTACGTCCGAACCAAAGAAACAGCAGAGCCTCTTTAAACGAAGCAAAAAGAAGAGTAATCAAGGTAATCTATCCATTAACTTCAATAAAGACCATATTTGGACTGCTAGTCTCTCAGTGTGTCTTAAAAGGAAATCCTTATTTCTTTTGTTTTTATTGCATTTAATGTTTTATATTTTATGTATGGGCTATTTTAGAGTATATCCATAAATGTTTCTGCATGATAACATGCATTTTATTAAAGATTATGGATGCAGCGCTTGTTTGCAGATTGAATATTGAATGGATATAAATATGGTGCGTTTGTTTGAATGCTCTGTTCTCCATTCTGAAACACAAGGTAACAGTGGGAAAGGACACACTAAACATAAAAAAGGCTGTGTGTTGCAGTGAGGTAGGTCAAATCGATGGGAAAAGCAGGAACATCATCCTAACGAATTCAGTCACCGTCGAAGCTTCTGTCCCAAATAACACGTCATTTGTCGGTCTAACTGGAATCTGGATATTCATTTGTCTCTGTTGTCCAGCTTTTTAACACTTGCTCTCTCTTTAACACTTTGCCAACTCAATTGTTATCAGACCCAAAATCTTAACAGCATTTCACCAAATGTGGGGTGATTCTAATGTCCATCAAACCAGGGAAAACTAATCCTGAACGTCATTTATGTGCAGCTATTAATCTTCTTTAATGAGTAGTTAAGTAATCTAACATCAGTTTTCTGATCTCAAACAGCCTTGCAGTTTGTGAAGTCTTTGTGAAGTCATTGTGGACTGAGTTATTTCATGAAAGCTGTCCCTTTTGTGTCTCTCCGTCCATATTTTCTTGTCCATTCCCTCAAAAATCTGCAACTGGGACTGTTTGACCCACTAACAGTCTCGTGTGCTTCCTGTAAACTGTGCTTTTAATTAAAGATGCTGTATGTGTTATAAATACATTAAAAATGTTTTTAACCACAAAAAATGTTGAACATTTTAAAGCTAATGTTTGTAAGCTGAAGATATAATACTTTAAAAGTTATTAAAGTGTTTTATTTAGATATATTTTTGATTCTGGCTATTCATTTGAGTCTTTGTTTCCCTAGGTGACTCAAGAAAGAGGAAATCGAGAGGAAAAAGAAAATGTTGATTTCGCACAGGAGTTCTGAACTGGAAGGACTGAAGTGTTTTTTTTATTTTGTGAGACTACATGAATATTGACTCCTTCGAGAGGATGCAGAGGTCTTCCTTTTGCAATGATTTGTTTTTCCAAGACCAAGAAGATTCTGGGATCTCCACGGCGTGGATGCTAACATGTCACTTTATGTAAAATGAGTTGTAGTTTTTGTGTATATGAGTGATTTTCATTCTATTCAAAAGAGTTGAATATGCTTTCTATGTTTTGTATACTTGTTGTAATATGCAGTGGATGTGTTTTGCTATACTATATTTACTGTTCAGCACCTTTAGAAAGAGAGAAAGATGCAGTGTTTGGTGCAAGATATTTAATTTAACTTCTCATCAAAACAAAACTGCTTGAAAATTGTGTCTTAATTTCTTTATATATTATCCAGATTATCTCTAATATGAAATCTAAGGACAGCATTTAATGGACTGTAACTTTTAATGTTAAATATATTTTAATAAAAGTGGATTTACTGTTCAGCTGTTTGTTTTTAATCACCACTTCCACACAGATGGCAGCAATGAGACACAGAATGAATTACAAAGGCCTGTATCACTTTTCAATAAGACTACCTTATAAATGGTTTATAATTAGGTTATTAAGTTGTAAACACTTTATTAATCATTAATAAACAAGTTATAACAGTTTGGGAAGATGCAATTACTGCTCACTTTTAGTTAATCTTACTAATGAGTTACTACCATTTGGCAAAAGGGAGTCTTGTTGTAAAGTGTAATATACTGTCCATCACCATTTATTAATGACTTACTACCATTTATGATTAGCAAAGGGAGCCTTATTGCAAAGTATAAAACTCATCACAGGGATATGCCTGACAGGTATAAATGCTGCTGATAGAGGCGACAAATTAAGCTAAGAAAGCCATGAAATATGAGGCCTTACAGTTGGGGAGTTTAAAGGTCAGGAGTGTTACAGTATTAACCCCACCTACAGTTGGTTGGGGTAATACTGCGAACAATTTCATATTAACTCAACTCATCTCAAATAAAACCACACTGCAACACACGTTCATTTAAAAATAGAAAAGTATCATCATGTCGCAGCCATGATAAAATCTTGCATGCTAGCTAGAAATGCTTATATTAGCATAGTTTGTTCATGTTCATTTTTAACCAGTAACCTAGAGATACAATTGCTGTTATTTTAAATTAACGTTCATCTAAAATTTAGAAAGCAGAAGAAAAATACTGTACATCCAAACAGTAACCTTCATACAAGAATGTGTCTTGTTAATAGTTTTTTTTAATGTGCTGTTTGCCTGAAATAAGGTATGTGGTTAACACAAGCCTAAGAGAGTTTCAAGTTATGTTGTACAACATAGAATATTCAAGTTAATACACCCCACTAATGATATGGAAGCTTTCATCATTTCAAAGGGTAGTCCAGTAAAGTGGTACAGAAAAGCCTTATTATGTAGGCTACATTAAAAATGTTATAACAGTCCTTTAATGGGCGAGTGTTCCCTCATGCATCCATGTGACTGTTGAGGAGAGACTTATTCTCTGGCTGCTTTAACAGCCTTGGAGACAAGTAGCCTGCAGCACAGCGACGCACTCCTGCGCGTCTCGCTCTGACATCATCGGCTATGAAGTTACAGATATGGCAATGCCACTCTTGCAGACAGTTTAGTCGCCTTGAGACGGACAGACTCAAGCCACCGCCATCATGTCACTCACCTGGTCTGCCAAAGACCACAAAAACATGAATCAAGCCGCGGCCACCGGACAGAAACGAGGGCGTAACGACGCCGGGAACAAAGCGACGGTGGTGCTCGGTGCGCAGTGGGGAGACGAGGGCAAAGGAAAGGTGGTCGATTTGTTGGCGACTGAGGCTGACATCGTCTGCAGATGTCAGGTAAGTGATTGGATTCGTGATTTCAGATGAGCATTCGCAGGGGCGTGTCCTTTTATTACTGCTGGGTGGCATTTTTTATGAATTCATAAGCTCACAATGGAATCTGCCACTTATATTGGCTGGCTGGTAGAGAGCAACAGGTGCTCAGGCTGAAAACACTTGAACCTCTGTGATTTGGGGAATACTTAACAGAACTGGGTATTTATTATGTGGGAAACCCTTTGACTATCACAATAAACCATACTGATTCTGGACTGTAGTTTCTTCAAGGTGCACTCTATGAAATCTATCTATCTAAATCATGAAATAAGGGAATTGTGGTCAGTAAACTCAAATTTCAAAATATTTTTCAGATCTAGAATGCTACTAATAAGCCTGTTTCCTCTGTTAATTCTTGTATTGATCTTTAAACCTAGTGTAAAGCTGCTCTGAATGTCTCATTCAGCTGATCACGAAGATAAAGACTGGATCTTGAGACCCCTTTAACTCATCAAAACAACTCCAGACAGGTCAGTTTGTGGTCGCTTACATAAGACAGATACCCCTCTGGTCAGAAACCAGAGGTCACTCCAGCACCAGGACACACGGTGAGACCTGCCAACAGTTGCTGTGTTGTACTTTCTCCACTGACAGGACTAGCACCCTGTGTTCTGGAGGCTTGAGAGCCCCACCCACCGGGCGAGAGCGAGGTCACATTCTCAGGGTGGCTTGATATGTGAGAAGGCCAGGTCTTAGCCAGGGGGAAACATAGAGCGGTTCCACCAGCACCAGCCAAGTCTGTTAAAATAGGTGCTGGAAAATCTGGGTGAATTGGGAAGAGGGAGGCTTATCACTGTCTCACGAAAAGAACATGGAGAACGTGTTTGTGTGGCTGAACCTTCTGGGTATAAACATCATAGTATACTTGATTATATCGTCATCAAAACATTGACAGAATAAACTATATATATAATATGTTATAATATGTTTCCTTCTTTGATTTCTAGGGGGGCAACAATGCAGGACACACGGTGGTGGTGGACGGCAAAGAGTATGACTTCCACCTTCTCCCCAGTGGAATCATCAACCCCAAAAGCACATCACTCATAGGTAATTTCAGCTTTATACAGACAGCATCATGAAGAATATTAGTGTCATTGAGTCCACTCATCTTTCTCTGCTTTTGTAGGAAATGGAGTGGTCATACATCTACCAGGCTTGTTTGAGGAAGGCGATAAAAATGAGAAGAAAGGTATTTGAAGAAAAAATACACTTGACAGTTAATGCACTGGTGTAAATTCACACGAGATTATGCTCAAATTGATGTGATTCCTGTTCTCTGACCAGGTCTGAAAGGCTGGGATAAGAGACTAATTGTCTCAGACAGAGCTCACCTTGGTATGTACAGTATACAGAGTTGTTTACAGAAGTACAGCCTGCATAAATCAGATGTTTTCAAGTGTGTGATGGTTGCCTTTTATTGATTTGTTTGTCTCTCTCTGCAGTGTTTGATTTCCACCAGGTAGTGGATGGCTTGCAGGAAACTGAAAGACAAGCACAAGAGGGAAAGAAGTAAGGGTTAGGAGAAGGTTCAGATTGAGCCAGACCTGCCAACACTGTGCCAAGTAAGGGATAATGTACAGTGGGTCATTATTGTAAAATATACACTGACAGGGTGTTTATTTTCCCAAATGAACCTGCTGGCTGTACATTATCCTGCTTATTACATGGCTAGTTATTTGAAAAAAACAAAAAAAATGGCACATATTAATAAAAAAGATAGTTTATTGATTTAAAAAATAATTTAATAGAGTCTATGATCAGAACTGCACCCATAGCAACGGTCTGTTCCCCATTGAAATGTTCTGTTCATCATAGCAATTGTCTGTTCAGAAATAATGGACCTTAGAATGCCATAAGTGACCGATCAGAATTGAGTATTTACCACAGCTTCTTAATAATAAAGGTCTAAGGCCACGGTCTCACATGTGAAGTAAGGGGAGTGGCTGCAAATTTGCATCTTTTCTTTGAGTCGAGTTTAACTTAAGTGAACTTTTAGGGGGCGTAGTCATTGCCTTTACCCATAGCAAAAACATATGTGTGTCATTCACCTCGGGAGGTGATGGCTACTCCCTTGCATTTCCGTGTGTGTGACTGTGACCTAATTGACCTTTCCTAAGTCCCAGCCCTTTTGTCTCTGTGCTCCAGTAACAATTAATAAGTTTGGTCAACTTTTTTTCCTGTAAAGCCACATGTACATTCTAGCTAACTAACAAGCTTATGTTAGCAAAATGCTAGCTAACTAGCCAGATAATGTTTGATGTAGAGTAACCTGCTAGTTACATTAACTAGCTGGTTACATTAGCTAAGCTAATTAGTCAATGTATGTTGCTTTTAGAGGTCCTTCAGCAATGTCTTTTAATATACAATTTGGTTTTCTTTTCAACAAAGACAAAACAGCATAGAACAAAGACGACAGAGGCACCAAGCCTGTTCAACTGTTATTTCTCAGAGCAAAAAGGGACGGGACTTAGGAGGACTATTCCCTTTGTGTCAAATTATTGCTTTTTTTAAATCAAGCAGCCATGTAATAAGCCTCCTCAAGGTTTATTTTGTAATAATGACCTGCTCACTGTGAGTTATCCCTTACACAGGCCCCAGTACAAATCTACATTTACTCCACACATTGTTTCACGTCACTTCCTCTTGCTTGTGTTTCATAATAACAGCATTGGAACAACCAAGAAGGGCATCGGACCTGCGTACTCAAGCAAAGCATCTCGCACTGGCCTCCGTGTGTGTGACCTCCTTGGTGACTTTAAGGACTTCTCTACGAGGTACGGATTGTGCGAATATGGCAAATAAGGTTACTTTCCGAGACCAATACTATAATGTTACATGATTCATGGTTTCTCTTTCTTTCAGATTTAAGAACCTTGTCCATCAGTACCAATCCATGTATCCATCCTTGACAGTTGATGTTGAGGACCAACTGAAAAAACTCAAGGTAGAGACTGACAACTAGTAGCTAACTGACGAATGATTGTCATCTCCTCCAACAAAGAAACATAGATCTGTCTTCTTGTCTCGGGCAGGAATACGCTGAGAGATTGCGGCCAATGGTCAGAGATGGGGTCTATTACATGTATGAAGCTCTTCATGGACCTCCAAAGAAAATTCTGGTTGAAGGGGCCAACGCTGCTCTCCTTGACATTGACTTTGGTAGGGTCAGCGGCCATAAAATGAAATGCATATGAGACTTTTTTTTTAATCTAGGAAGGAGTCAGTGCTACAGTAACGAATGAAATTGTTCTCCTCAGGCACATATCCTTTTGTGACATCATCAAACTGCACCGTGGGCGGGGCATGCACTGGTCTCGGCATCCCTCCTCTGAATATTGGTGATGTGTTTGGTGTATCTAAGGCCTACACCACCAGAGTGGGAATTGGAGCCTTCCCAACAGAACAACTCAATGTAAGAGCTTGATATCACTTAAGTGAATTACTAAGATTACTGGAATATGTACACTAGATGTTGTCACATGTCTTTGCCTCCCCAGCTTTCACATTGTATGAAGAAGAGACACATGATATGTTATGTAACTGGCTGATATCGAGCTTGACATGTACAGTTTGTTTGTGATCATGTGGCTGACACACAGGCGGCAGGGCCGGTGGAGGGGAGGGGAGGTGTGGGGTTGTTCTCTGGCTGCAGTGCAGCTGTCAAATTTTGTGAGAGACGGGCTCAAACACTCTTTACCTCTTATACAGATCACATGTTCACAGGGATAAATTTAGGGCCAGAGTGTGGGTTCAGGATATATTTACTATGTGAGATGGGGTTATGTTACTTGTCACGGGAACTGACCATAGAGACATAGGTCAAGATGTTAAAACTTTATCCCCCCCGGCCCATGTGATGTTTTATTGTACTAAGCCGTGTACAAAAGTAGTGTACTGATAGTCATTCAGTCATTTAGTTTTTAGTGACATCTGGACACATGCTACTCATACTACTAAAATGTTTTCAGAGACTTATTTCAGTGTACTGTTTAGCTGTAATACAAAAAATATTATGTCGCCATTTTGGGTCCAGTTTCCAATGGAGTTTCCAGAAACTCTAATCAAACTACCAAATTAGGCAGTGCTGATCCAGTATTGATCAAGATCAAGTTACTGCTTTGCCTATTTCTTGCCTAAAATGTTTACATAAACATAATTTGGTGCACTGTTTAGCTGTAATGCAAGAAAGACTGTAACCAGACTGCTACCATTTTGGATCCAGTTTCCAACAGAGGCTCTCAAAACTCAGATCAATCAGCCAAATTAGGCAGTGTTGATCAAATAGGGATCAAGATTCTGTTACTATGTTGCCTATTTTTCACCCAAAATGTTTTCAGAAACATATTTTAGTATAATGATCAGGTGTAAAACACAAAATGTTGTGGTCATATGGTTGCCATTTTGGATCCAGTTCCCAACAGATGCTCCTAAAACTCAGATCAAATTTTCAAATTAGGCATTGTTGATCAGATGTGGATCAAGATTCTGTTCCTATGTTGCCTATTTCTTTCTTAAAATGTTTTCAGAAGCATTTTGGATCCAGTTTCTAACAGGGGTTGACAATCAAACTGTGAAACTAGGCAGTGTTGATCAAATATGGATCAAGATTCTGTTACTACATGACCTATTTCTCAGAAACACATTTTAGTGCACTGTTTAACTTTACCATGAAAAACTTACTTACCAGGCATTACTCTGCCATATATTTACATAGCAAATAGTTGTTTGCTGACATCTACTGAAGCTGAAGGCTGTATATTGTACCTTTACAAGTCTGATATCATTAAGGGTCATGAATAATTAAGTAACAGGTAGGGCTGCTGTTTTTCCTGTTTACTCCAGGCAGTAGGAGAGCTGCTGCAGACGAGGGGTCATGAGGTGGGTGTAACCACAGGAAGGAAGCGACGTTGCGGCTGGTTGGATCTTGTCATTGTCAGATACGCTCATATGATTAACGGCTTCACCGCGTGAGTGACTAGACACGTTTAAGCAAATCATCAGGTGTTTTCGTGTTTGTTATGTTTGACCATTGCTGCACATTTACCCCACACGCATTATGTTGGTGTGCACTATCATAAATTGCATCACAATATTGAGAAACAGCACATGTTAAACTGCTCTCCTATGACTTGTCACCTGTCCAACAGCATTGCTTTGACAAAACTTGACATTCTGGATGTGCTGGATGAAATTAAAGTTGGAGTCGCCTACAAACTCAATGGAAAAAGAATTCCCCATTTCCCGGGTAATGTGAAAGAAGAAAACATATGTAGAATACGACTCAAAAACCCATCTGATTTGTCTGGTGACAGGTAATATTTCATTTAAGGTTGTTAAAAATTGATTTCTTTCAATCATAGCCAACATGGACGTTTTGCACAAAGTGGAGGTTGAGTATGAGACCTTCCCTGGTTGGAAGACGGACACCTCCGCAGCCAGGAAGTGGAGCGACCTCCCAGCCAAGGCACAAAACTACATCCGCTTCATCGAGAACCACATCGGAGTTCCCAGTATGTTTGACACAAAATAACAGCCTTACATATCTTTATTTTACTTCACAGAGCACATTGAATATTAAAGAATGCAGAGAGGGCCTCAAAATCAAGATCTTAATTATGCATGATATCCATTGGGTGGCACTGTTTCACTTCTTAGAAATAGCCTTTTCCAATATTTATGATTATGACTTACACAGTTTTGTCAGTTTTTCTAATCTTTCTCTTTATTTCTATTTCTCTTTAGTCAAGTGGGTCGGTGTTGGAAAGTCCAGAGAGTGCATGATCCAGATGTTCTAAAGGCACACCTTTACAGTATCTCCCCTTGATGGAAGCAAAGACAGTGTGGCATGATGTGGCATCTTTTCATCACCTACAATTATCTTGTCCATTAGCTAATAAACGAAACCTCTGTGTAACATTTGTTGGCTATATTTGTTGTGTTGCAGTCGATTAATCTTGTCCTTTTATTATTACAGTTATCAGATTTACTGGATAAGTGTCAATCCATGGCTTTACCACCAGAATATGTTTTCAAATCCATGGCGGGTGCTCTGTAGATAATTTATGATGAATGATCTCATTTGATTTCAGGAGCCCAGCTACACTGTCTTGCAAATCAAATGTCATTTCATGATATAGTACATAAACAATGCACTGTCAGAGTCTTGTGAATTTGGACTGTGTTGAACATTACTTTAAGTCTTTTAATCAATAGGGAAAAAAATCATGTACTCATTTAAGTCCTCATCAATATGAATCAGAATCAGAAATACTTTATTGATCCCCAAGAGGAAATTGTTCACGTTACAGGTGCTCCTTACATGAACAGAGGAGATATATTGTATGGTGCAATTAGAAGAGAAAATATAAAATATATAACGAGATGTTTAAAAAAAATATATAAAGTAAACTATCACATATACACAGAGACAAAATGGCAAATATAGATAATAAAACAAAATATATACAAGTAGGGGTATGTGCTTTGTTTTCTGAACAATAATATACTAATATTGTACAGACTTGTTATCATACATATATACTGTAATAGATTGTAAGTAGAGCTATAGAATGGAAATAATAAGGATTTTTAAAAAAAAAAAAATGTACATAATGTGCATCGTGATATGGAAATATATGTTTATATAACAGTGTAAAAAGAAGAAATGCTGTATGACAGTAAAGTTATTGCATAAGTTGAATTATTGCACAGAGTAATTACACTGTTAGTTATTGCACAGGAATATTGTATTAAGTCAGCAGTGAACTGCAGTATAATATGACAGAGAGGATACACAGAATGCATTATTTTAAAGATGTGAAAAATGTATTTTATTTATCATTCCTCCAGTTCCTGAAATTATAAAACAAACTTTCAGAAAAACAAAATTCGCGACAGCATGTGACGGTAGCAAAGATACCGTCTTTGACGGTAGCACATTGTGGACGGCTGTAGAGCATGTATGTATGCTGGGGACAAAGTTTATTGGTCGTGTCTAGAAGGGAACCCTTGATTTGCGAAACCCTCGCGAGATTTGCACGTGTTGTTTGTTCATTGTGCACCTTGTACAAACCTATTGTATCTTATAATGTGACACCGCTGTGGTTGGGATCAGGGTAGGTTCAGGAACAGATAGTCTTTTGGTCAGGGATCGGGGAAAATCATGCTTTGTGTTAAATGACCATTTCGCGGGAGATCTTTCGCAGCTCTGGGGTTCCCTACTAAACGTGACCACGATTATTCTCGAACCAAAAGTCACGTGACAGCAGACCAGTTGTCGGATTGGCTCTAAACCTTCATGTGACGCTAAAGAATGAGTGTGATTGGCTCCCTGTTACCTCCCTTGCATTTTTCCCGCAACAAACAAGTGTGGAAGTACGTTTGAGCACGACGGGACTTTTTATCAACCAAAATGCCGAAACGAGCTTGTCCTTTTACGGAAACATTCTCTTCGCAGTATAAAATACATATCGGACAACAGGAGCTGAGCAATTACGGCGTGTTTGGGAACAAGTACAGGCAAGAAATCTACGGTAAGTAGCGACATGTTCGCGGATATCTCTCTGCGTTGCTGTGTTAGCTAACATGTTAGCTTTGTAGTTGCGCACATTTGCAGGCTGTTTCTTCACAGCACTCGCTGAGTATACATATTACACTATATACTTCAACAGTACGTCTTAAAACTGCCACATGAGTTCACTTGTGGTGTATTTGTTAATTATCCTAAACAAGGTACCAAATTAGCACCAGCCGCCAGCTAAACATTGGTAAAATACAAAAGTGGCTGGTAGATTTGCTTCATTCGCCAGCGTAAAAACAATAGTAATGTACAAAGTGGCTGGTAATGCGTGAACATTCACTAAACTAACCAATTTGTCCAGTGTACAAAAAGTAAATTTTGCACCCTGGTCCTAAAATATACTAGTCCTGTACACCTGGTGTGTGATCTCATTTGTCGGGCATCTCAGAAAAATGAGTTAAATAAGTTAATGCGACTGTTGATCAAAGTATTCATGATCTAATACAGTGTTTTTTGTTTTTTGTTTTTGTGACCAAGGCACACTAAAGGGCCAGCCAAAATCTCAAGGCACACATCACACCTGTACCTGAGCAGAACAGCCTCCATAACACGTGATATCACTGTGTAAATATTTATTTACTTAATGCTAAATCAAATTTAATCAAACTAACTTATATAATCTAATAAATATTTATGATCAAAAGTATTCCAAGAATTCATTTGGACACTTTGTAAACTTTAATCAAAGTAGCAACACACCCATTTAAACCCCAGGTCACAAAATAAAAAATGAGTTTGAACTGAAGAGACCACCATCGGGCAAGTGTACAAGTGCATGTACTGTATATTTCCACTGTATTGGGAAATGAGTCCATTTAAAGTACTGTCATAGTAAATTAAAAATTCATTGTATTGTTGTCACAAAGTCCCACAGCACACTGCTTGGGAAGCACAGGTCTAATATATTGTCCATTACTAGCAGCCTCTAAACTACCACAATGCAGCGAGAGTGCAATCAAATTAACTTTAATGTGCTGTAAATGTCAGCCTCCTGTTTACCACAGGGCTGTCAGCTGAGCTGGTCACATGCATTTTTCACTAATATGTGGGTCTTTTTTGTTTTTATTTTCGTTCCTCAGAAAAGACAAAGAATTTGCTCTTCAATGGTGCCAAGGCTATGATGGGCAAAATATGGACTGGAGAGGAGAGGTGCACTGACCCGCAGCCCACTGGACAAGCTGAGACCCCTGGGTGCAGCCAGGCACTACTCAGAGGACAGACACTGATTGGACATGATGGGAAACTGACAAGAGCAAATGCTGCCCCAGGTGAGTCTTAACTGACGGCTATAACGTTGTAAGACAACAATTTAATTCTGTGAAACAACAGGAACTTGAATCAGAACACCAGTTGTTTTATAGATGTGTGTGACGTCTTCTACAAGCAACCAAAGACAGCAGCTCGCCAACCACTCATCCATCTGTTGTTCAACTACTTGTCCTCTGTAAGGTATCACAGTGCTGGAGCTTACACTAACTCCTCAAAACCACATTAGGGCGAGGTCTACAGTTTGAAAGTGAAAATCTCAGGGGGATTGTCACTAAAAGAATAAACAAAGTCCAAATATGCAAGAACAGTGACATCTGCTGATGAAAGCAGAGTAGTGAAGTAGGTGCTCTTGGGAGCCATGTGATACGAGTTGGATCTTTTAGAGGACTGGAAGCTCTCGCTAAACCTGCTCCTCTCCAAATAAGACCTCACAAAGTGCATGCTTGACCCCTGAGATATCTTCTGCCTAAACGAATCTCCCAGAGCGAGTCAGGTTTGTGGTAACACCACATCTGCATTTATGACAGGATAATTAGAGAGGAAAGGTCATCTCTTGTGGACAAACAAATTGTCTGTTATTATGGCCAATTATCTGTTGCTTTTTTAAGTACAGCATGTTTGCATTTTTTGGAAATCTTTACCCTGTATAACACAAAGGCAAAGTGATTGTACAGTGAATGTAGATTATGTAAATAAAATAAACAGTTTATAGTAACACCAGAAATAAGTGAACCATAAAGTATTTGATCTGCATGTTTAAACACTTTATAAAGCAACATAATGTAACATACAACATACCTGCTTTTATGAAAGGATAATAGGATAAAATTAAAGAATAATAGAGCAGCAGTGTCTTGTGGACAAACGGCACATGCTTTGTCTGGAAAGACGGCATCACATTGCGGTTGGCAGCGATAGTGGAGAGATTTTTACTGGCAATAAAATGCATAAAAAACAACTGATAAACTTAGTAAAAACATGGCAAACTTAACCACAGACAAATAATATCCAGCCAAATAAAGCCAGCTCAACTTTTAGGTGTTTTTTAAGTTGGTGTATATTTTGTGGACAGACATTCACAGACACGTTACCTGAAGGCAAAATCTTCAGTTATTTTTAGAATTATCCAAAGTCCTTTGCCGTTTCTACTCGGTACAGGTACTGATATACTACTACAGCAGGTGGCGTAGTTGTCCCATTTAGTGGGATTTAAATGTGTTAAACATTCAGTAGTTCTCATTAAATTATACCCTCTTCAAAAGAGTCAACACTGAAAAGTAAAGGTTGTATTGCTGCATTTGGTATTGATTGATATAAGCAAAATAAATAAATAAGTAAATAATTAATCTATAATTGATTGTTAATGTTTCCGATGCTGTATTTAGGAAAAGTGCATACAGTGTCCATCCCTTCTAATACATATTGGAAAATCTCAGACAATTAATTTATACTCGCATAACTTCAGTCCATCATGTTTCTGCAATTCTTTGATCTAGTCCTTGTGATATATATAATGGTGATAAACAGATTCACATTATTTTTTTAAACAATATTTGCATACCCAGATGTACTTTGGAAGTTATTAGTCACTGTAATCATTCATCATTTCTATAATGTCCCAGGGAAGATCTCCTAAAGCGATTTAATGTAATTGATGGGGAACCAAATCCACTATTCTTTGTTTATGTAAAAAAATTCTTATCAAATTTCAGCTGAGCCTAATGGGAGGCTTCAGCTTTCTGTAAAGAAAAATCAAGTGGGTAGAGGGGATTTCACTTTCAAATTATTCTGGTTTAGGAAGAAACCAATTTAATTTGGCTCTATTGTAAAACCTAAGTAAAGATCACTCTAAAGACCATATGTAAGTATTTGTGGCCATGTGAGTACAAATACATTCTGAATGGTATCTGGTCACATGACATTTGAGCTTATTAGGTAACAAGGATCACAAAAATCAAAACTGGACAAAAGAAAAATCACTTCTGGAATGTGTTTGGAAGAGCTTTTTAAAATGGAACAGGCCAGATTTCAAGAAGTCACTTTCTCCGGAGCCCAAAAGGAAATTCTGTTAATGCTTTTCACCAGCAGATGTCAGGATTGTCACAGATTTGGATTCTCAGTTTGGTTACTTTTGAACTGAAGTGCTTTGCTAAATGTTCATCCAGTGTGTCATATGCATGTGTGCTCTTGTATAGGTGCGGCAGTCACTCCTACAGGTTGCTGTGTGTGTCAGAAGAGCCAAGGCTCCAGGACACCGTGCTCCCAATGCGACCGTCTAGCCTGTTCCTCCTGTACCCGACAGTGCTCCAGCTGCTCCAGCCTCTGCTGCTCTGTCTGCACCATCATAGAGTAGGTCAAAAATTGATGTCCTTTTTACCCAGTTTCTCAAAATTATTTTGTCAATGGCTTAATTTGTCACTTTAAAGTGATACGGCTGCCAAATTGGCTATATCGTTTCTATTTTAATAACTAGGCATGTCTGCAGAATTTAACCTCTTCATTAAAATACCTTGTCCTTATCAGCTTGTGTGGGCTGGAAAATACTGGCCTTAAAAGCATCTCAGTGCATCCCCAGCTGGAATCCAGCTGCAGTGGAGTGTCTTTTTTTCTAGTCATCCCAGCTTCAAAGTATCATTAGATCCCTTTAAACTCAGAGGCCGTGCATGCTAAGGTTAATTAGGTGTCACATGGAAAATCACTTGCTGTGGTATTAAAGACATGTTTGCATGAGATGTGGGGTGCAGCCTGTTTCTCATCTGGTCCGTGAAAGGCTCTCCTCTTGTGCTTGTACTATGGCCACACTCTGAACTGCAATGCTGTAGGCTTGTGTGCATCACTGGAGCAAAACGTCCTGTAAATTTATTGTATTTTCATTAAGAAAATTAGATACTTTGATAACTCATGCCAAAACCATGACCCCAACACAACCCTGAACTTCGTCGGGTTCTAATCAGTTTTTGCTGCAGTGCCAGGAAGTTGCAAACAGAGCAAAATAAATTTGCTGGATGTTCAGACATCAAAAAGCAAAGCAGGGAGAAAACGGCTGCTTATTCATCTTTTGAGTATGAAGAAGCAAACTACACACTTGAACAGATTACATGTTTGCTAACTGTTGTACCAAACCAAATATATTTCTTCTATAAAACATCAAATCCTTACCCCTGGCTCCAGAGGTGGCTGTTTAAGTATAGTTTCTATACAGTTTTTCATGTCAGGCTGAGCAGGATGTTTTTCCATTATTATTGTTTTAAATGTAAGTTTAAAGATGTTTTTAGCCTCGAATAAAACAAACCAACTGTGCTGTTTACTATTGATGGAAGTCCAAGGTATTGATTGGCAGTCTAGAAAATTCTGAGGCACTGTTGACTGTGAATCCATCAAGTCATGGATTTTTTTTCTTTATTTCCTTGTGGATTAAACAATTAATTTTGACTCTCTCATAACGAGAAAAGAAAACACAGTAAAACATTTATCTAAATAGAAATGGTGGTGCGTTGAACATCCTGGTGTGTACACAAAACACAGTGCGCTGCACTGACTTTTTAATACAGCTGTGTTTATAACACCTCTGACACACCCACCAAATGAGAAAGCGTACCTCAAAGCCTGTTGCACACCATTTCAGGGAAACGGCCTGTTGTCGTCCCCCAGGGCACATGGCATGTTAATTCTGACACTAACAGTAGAAGCAACAAAAGTGTGAACAAACTTAACAGCCATGCACGCACACATCTGCGGAAAAGAAATATTCAATCACAACTCATTAGACTAGAATGTTAAGGGCAAACAAGTGGTGATGTACATTAGTGTAAGTATAAGGCACCATGAAAAGCACCTTCACATGATGACGACACATGGATCAGTCGTCCTCAATAAAACTTAAGAACAACAACAACAAAAAAAGAAAGCAATATTAAGAGGATGATGTGTTTTCAGCCATGTTCACCAAAGGGTTCAGATGTTTACTATTCCACTGGGATCAAGTTTTGCATTGGTGCAGCATGTTCATAGAAATTGTTTGGCTCACTTTGCACATCATATTTTGCAACTGTAGCTCAGGTGGAAGAGCAGGTCAGCTATTATTCTTAGACTTGGTGGTTCAGTTTCCAGAAATTCCATGCCGTACCTTAAACAAGATGCTGAACCCAAACTGCTCACAGTGAGTGTAATAATAATTGTAATTTAATTTTTTTTTCCTCTGTTCCACAGTTACAGTGGGCGATATGATGAAGTACTGTGCTGCAGCTGCTCCACGTAAAAGAGGGATCTGGAGTTTGTTGAATATATGTAGTTGCCTCTGTGAGATATTACTAAGACTGATTTTTACACCTGTGATTTTTATGTGATCTAAATGTTTTCTTGTATATATGTATTACATTTCCAAAGTAACTGAAATAAACTTGAACACTTTTGTATACAATTAAATGTTGTGTTCTCTTTGGTTTACCTCTCATTAAAAACGGACACAGTGTGTATTTGGATTAATTAAAGGGGCATTTGTTGAATAATACAGGAATCAAAACAGGAGGTCTGAAGAGCTAAAAGGTGACCCAACTATTATCTGGTGTTGTAGATGCATCAGCAGATGGCAGCACACTTCAAGGACTCAGTTGAGGGATGAGTTTCTTTCAGACTGGACCACTTTCAGGGTAATACACAAGCCCAGGCGGCTTCCCCGCTGGATGAACACATTTATCTCACTATACTAAAGAAGCCCACTTTTTTTTAACCTTTTTAGTTGGAAGTACCAAAGTCCTCTCTTGGCAACAAAAATGAAACTCCAGTCCAACCCGTGTGCACTGACCTTGAGAATGTGCTATCAGATGTATTTATTAAAACAAGCAGAGCCAGAGGTTGAACAGAACCAGGGCTTTGCAGCACAGCAGACAATTTGGCTACAATTATCCCTGCTGGACATGACCTTGAGGTGCAGTCATCACTTTCTGTTGGCGGCGGCTCGTCACTGATGATGACTGCTTTCAGGGTCAGGTATTGTACACTGTGAGTAATTGTTCTTGGTGGCAGAAGTCCTCAGCACTGCTTTATAGAAATCAGTCACATGACACAGTCTTATAGATATTAGCTTGGATGAGTGCACTTCCTGGAGCTTATTGCAAATGCGCCTACGAGCTGTGTGAGTCACATCCCCTGCTCAGCGGGCCAGTTGTGGCTCCGGTCTTTGGGGAGCTCTGCAGTTGGTGTCCGCGAGCACCAGCTTGATTTCTGGCTGAGTGAACAGACAGCTGCTGGCAAGCAAGGCGTCAAGTTGTCTGCACATTTCTTGATAAGGCTTCAAGGAAATCAGAGGTGGACATAAAACACTCGACAGGAAGACATTCCGTTTTTGAGTTGGAAGCCTTTTTTTTATTATTATTTTATTGATGATAAAACAGTCCTTGACTCATGAAATTGAACAGAGATGTCCATAATTCTAATGCTTGAGGATGTGTTCAGAGCCAACTAATAGTTATAGTTTTATGAAATATAGAACTTAAAGATTTAGTTGATCAACAACAAACTGGCAATTATTTTTTCAAGCAGAATATTCACCATTTACTGTTTCTCAAATGTAAAAAAAAAAATCAATTTTTTCTCTGTTATACATCACTGTAAAGTGAATATTGTTGGAGTTTGTTGGGGCTGAACCTTTTTCATTATTTTGTGTCTTTAGAGATAATCAATACTGAAAATAATAGTTGCAAAAGAGAAAGAAATTGTATCCTATGCACCTCTGTTCTCTCCACCAATGTCTACTAGTCCTTTATGACCTTGGAGATGAGTTTTTCTTAATTAGCTGAGTAATATTGTTCATAATTATGAGTCACAGTGACACAAATATCTTCAGCCCTGTTTCAGCAATCAAAAATTCACCATGTTATCCAGTTGTTTCAGCCAATTTTCTGTGATCCATCATCGTATCAGACATCCTTTCAAGATTCAAGAGTATTTATTGTCCTTATGCTTACGCATAACGAAATTTCGTTTGGTAGCTCTCGGCACATAGTTAAAATAAAACACACAAAACAAGTAATGATAATAAATACACAAAAATATGTGCAAAAGTGTCAGCAACCATAAGAGGGATTTAGTAAACTTGTGTCCAGGAGACAGGAAGCAGTATAATGAATGACAGTGGAGAAAAGAGTGTCGTCTGTAAAGAACACAATCTCGTGAC
>JAJHUR010086407.1:0-15326 GCA_027495735.1 Lutjanus campechanus
ATCATGTATTGTTTTACAATAATATTATAGTATTATTTACATGGTAATATTTATCAAATAACAGTTATTGATTGTTATTTGTTCATGTGTAGTTAGGCCTATACATTCAAACAAGGTGCAGATGTTACAGATGTGATTCAGTCTCTCTATACTTAAGTGTGAGTTAGGAAGAGTGGAGCATTTGGGTGAGCTATCATTTGTTTATATTCAAAAAGCGGCTGCTTAGCTTGGGGACGGTTGCAACAACTTGTTGCAACCGTCCCCACTCGATCAGCCACGACAGAACATCATGATGGTTACACTTTAACCAAGACACACGCTAAATACGTCACTTTAAGGAGAACAAAACAAGGATTCAAGTGTTGATTAATTCATACAAAAGGTCAGGACAGTGTGACAAAAACACAAGCTCATGAAAAAATAACTTTCACGTGCCCAAAACAAGTTGTTGTTTTTGAATAAATGCAGCAGCAGATGTTGAAAGGTTTTCTGTCTTCCTGGTGGGGAGAGGCTCTAATAGAGCAGACACAGTATGAACATCATCACTCTAGCATGTCTTTTGATTGGAGGAATAACACTTGTTGCAACTGTCCCCTGTTGTCCCCTCTTTTAATAACGTTTTGGTTTCACGTGGGACATGAACCTCAGTCTCCTCCCATCTTTCCACCCCACCTCCTCCTGATGCAGACTTCTCCCTCTCTATATTACGTCAACGTCTCAGGCGCCTCATACAGCTGTGGATTGGTTTACATTTAAATCACTTGAAAAACTCGTCTCTTTCAGCTGCAAACTGGTTCTGCGTCTGTGTGAGTCGCCGAGGGGCGGTGACAAATCGTCTGTATGTGACGATTTAGGACTGAGACCAGCCTGGTTGGTTTGTTTAGGCATGAGGAGCGATTGGTTAGGGTTAAGACAGGAATATCAGGGTAATCAGAGGCAGAGTAGAGTGTCGAGTGTCTGTGACCCTATGTGAAATAACCACAGTTCGGTGCCTAATAAATGTCTTTTATCAAGATCAAACTGCACTTATTTTTGTGTGTCCTTTCATTGTGAGCAGTCAAAGACACACCTGTGCAATAATCATGCTGTTTAATCAGCGGCTCTATATGCCACACCTGTCAGCTGGATGGATTATCTCTGCAAAGGAGAAGTGCTCACTGCTGCTTTTAACAAAACTGTGACCAGATAAAACCTTTCGTGTGCACAGAACATCTAGAAAAAAACACACCTTTACTTTAACTCATGGAAAATGGGAGTGTTGCATTTGTATTTTTTGTTGTAGAGTGACCAAACGAAGTCTAATATAATGCTGATGCCACAGTACAATGGGGGAGTCACAGACTTCTAGCAGCATATTCTCACCTACTGTAAACGTTATTATTCACCACTGAAAGTGAAAAGTCACTCATTAACAGTTTTATCTCACCACAGGAATTTTCTGTGAAACCAAGCCCAGAAACCAACACAGAACCGACAGTTACCTTCATGCCATTTGATTCAATCTCAGCTTTTTATAATCTAAACAAAATCCATGGAGAATTTCATTTTTTCTGAATCGCTTCGGGCCATTTTTTGAAGCAGTCACATTCTCTAAACTGTGCAATTGTCACAGCTGTTTCACAGGAAATCACAACTCTACTGCATGTCTGCAAAAGGTAGTAACTCACCAAAAAATATTTCATTCAAGCTTCAAAACTTTGTTTTTATGTGAGTAAATTGGCCACTGCTACCAAGATTAAAATTCGTTTTGCCACTGTGGAAACTGGAAATGTGTCTTATATACAAATCTTTGTTTTGATTTACTTTTTTGTTGATGCTGACAATGTCAAACCTTTTTACACTCCCACATAAAACTGCACAGCTCCTTCTACTATCCACCTGTGTAAATATCAGTAACATTTGTAAACATTGTTCTTCTATATTGTACATTTTTAGTCACTTTGGGTTTTTTTCTTGTGTTTATGCTCTTTTATTTTTCTATTTATGCTGTTTTCACCAACAGTACCTGCCTTATTCTTTATTTATATTCCTAGTATTAGTTTGTATGCCAGCATGCCACAGCAAATTCCTTGTAAGTAAAAACCTACTTGGCAATAAAACTGTTTCTGATTCTGTTTCTGATTCTGACTGCTCACTGTAACATACAAGTATGTTATAATGATCTGGCTGAATGCTGCTGTGTATCACACTGAGCTTCTTAGATTCAGATTTCGACAGTAGGTAAATGTTTACTGGTAAAAGTCAATACTGCAGTACACAGAAATTATATGCACATTTGAGTGTATACAGTAAATTTATGTGTAGAAATGTGTTATATGTACTGTAAACAGAAATTTCACCTTTGATTTTACATGTAAACTCATACAATGAACAAAACATTTGACACAAAATGACTTCCATGCCAAACAAGAAAACGTAACAAAAAAATCTGAACTTCTTCTGGTCTGGTCAGATTTTCATCACATCTAATGTTTTCCCTTGTGATGCCTGATAGAATTTTATCATTGACTGGATCATTTTAGAATATGTGAAAACTATGATGACAACACTTGATAACAAGACGAGGTGGCCGAGTGGTTAAGGCGATGGACTGCTAATCCATTGTGCTCTGCACGCGTGGGTTCGAATCCCATCCTCGTCGAGTGACAATGAGTCTATTGCATCTGTATGAGGCAAAATCCTAAAGTAGACAATGCCATCACAAAGTACTACGGTATAATAATGTAGTAATCCACTCCCATGGTTTCTCGTACCATTGCTATGCTGATGATACCCTACTCTTTGTGTCATTCCATCCAGAAGACCACACAGTCTCCACTTGCATCTCATCATGCCATGGATGAACCTCTCCAAGTCTGAGCTCCTCCTTGTCATCCAGTCCTTCTATACAACAAGAAATCAGTATTCAACTCGAATCCACATGAAAAATTTGTCTCTTCTCTTGGGCGTCAGATTTTCATCACATTTCATGTTTTCTCTTGTGATGTCTGATAAGTTTTTTTTATAAATTGAATGGATCACTTTACATGTGATGGTTGAACGATGGAAGAATGTTTAGAAAATGTGAAAACTATGACAAAACGGTGCATTAATCAGACGAGGTGGCCGAGTGGTTAAGGCGATGGACTGCTAATCCATTGTGCTCTGCACGCGTGGGTTCGAATCCCATCCTCGTCGAGAGATAACGAGACTATTGCATCTATAAACAACAATGAGTTCTATGATATAATAATGCAGTAATCCACTCCCATGGTTTCTTGTACCATTGCTATGCCGACGATACCCTACTCTTCATGTCATTCCCTCCAGAGGACCACACAGTCTCCACTTGCATCTCATCATGCTGTGGATGAACCTCTCCAAAGCCCTATTCACACAGGATTAGTATTACCCGGGAACCTCTGGTAATTTGTAATAATAGCAGAGGATGCCTGCGATCTTAATCCCGTGCGAATGCGCTATGTGTGTAATTTGTAAAGTAAAAATTCCACCGCAAATTACCTACCATATTTCGCCAAACACAGACGTCCCGTGATGATACTAGTCCCATGCAAATCTAAATCTGCAGCTCAGTGATTGGGCGGTGTTTGTTCTTTTTATTGCGCGACGTTTTCTATCTTTTTCCGGTATCCGGGCCTTAATGTCAGTAAATTCGAGTAATATGCAGACTTCGCTTATCCTGTGCGAATGCGCCACAAGAAACACAGAGGTGGGGGGGTAATTTACAAATTACCAGACGTCCCCAGGTAATACTAATCCCGTGCGAATAGGGCTCAAGACTGAGCTCCTTGTCATCCCAGCCAGTCCTTCTATACAACAAGAAATCCGAATTCAACTCAAATCCACATGAAAAACTCATCACCTCCATCCAGCTCAGATCTACAAGGTCTACCTGAAACTTGGGCATCAGATTTTAATCACATTTCATGTTTTCTCTCGTGATGTCTGACAGGTTTTTAGAATTGAATGGATCGTTTACATGTGATGATCGTATGATGGAAGAATGTATAGAATATGTGAAAACTACAATAAAAAAGTGTATTAATCGGACGAGGTGGCCGAGTGGTTAAGGCGATGGACTGCTAATCCATTGTGCTCTGCACGCGTGGGTTCGCATCCCATCCTCGTCGAGAGATAACGAGATTATTGCATCTATAAACAAAGTTATCACAATGAGTTCTATGATATAATAATGCAGTAATCCACTCCCATGGTTTCTTGTACCATTGCTATGCCGATGATACCCTACTCTCCCTGTCATTCCCTCCAGAAGACCACACAGGCTATACAACAACAAATCAGTTTTCAACTCAAATCCACATGAAAAATTTGTCTTTTTCTCGTTATGGAAACAAGGCTGGTAATCCATTGTGCACTACACGCATGGGTTGGAACCCCATCCTCGTCGAGGGACAATTGCACCTATATACTGTAAAATCCTAAGCAAAGGTATCACAAATTTCTTTAACTAGTTCTATGATATAATAAGGCAACAATCCACTCCCATGGTTTCTTGTACCATTGTTATACCGATGATACCCTACTCTTCGTGTCATTCCCTCCAGAAGACCACATAGTCTCCACTTGCAGCTCATCATGCCGTGGATGAACCTCTCCAAGACTGAGCTCCTTGTCATCCAGTCCTTCTATACAACAAGAAATCAGGATTCAGCTCAAATCCACATGAGAAACTCGTCTCTTCCATCCAGCTCACACCTACGAGGTCTGCCTGAAACTTGGGCATCAGATTTTAATCACATTTCATGTTTTCTCTCGTGATGTCTGACAGGTTTTTAGAATTGAATGGATCGTTTACATGTGATGAACGAACAATGGAAGAATGTAGAGAAAAAGTGAAAACTATGATGAAAACGTATGTGAACCAGACGAGGTGGCCGAGTGGTTAAGGCGATGGACTGCTAATCCATTGTGCTCTGCACGCGTGGGTTCGAATCCCATCCTCGTCGAGTGACAATAAGTCTATTGCACCAATAAACAAAGTTATCACAATGAGTTTCACGATATAATGATGTACTACTGCACTGCCATGGTTTCTTGTACCACTGACATGCTGATGATACCCTGCTCTCCCTGCCATTCCCTCCAGAGGACCACACAGTCTGTACAACAACAAATCAGTTTTCAACTCAAATCCACATGAAAAATTTGTCTTTTTCTCATTATGGAAACAAGGCTGGTAATCCATGGTGCACTGCACGCATGGGTTGGAACCCCATCCTCGTCGAGGGGCAATTGCACCTATATACTGTAAAATCCTAAACAAAGATATCACGAATTTCTTTAACTAGTTCTATGATATAATAGTGTAGTAATCCACTCCCATGGTTTCTTGTACCATTGCTATGCCCACGATACCCTACTCTTCGTGTCATTCCCTCCAGAAGACCACATAGTCTCCACTTGCATCTCATCATGCCGTGGATGAACCTCTCCAAAGCCCTATTCGCAAATGTGAAAATTACAAATTACCAGACGTCCCCAGGTAATACTAATCCCATGCGAATAGGGCTCAAGTCTGAGCTCCTTGTCATCCCAGCCAGTCCTTCTATACAACAAGAAATCAGAATTCAACTCAAATCCACATGAAAAACTCATCACCTCCATCCAGCTCACACCTACAAGGTCTACCTGAAACTTGGGCGTCAGATTTTAATCACATTTCATGTTTTCTCTCGTGATGTCTGACAGGTTTTTAGAATTGAATGGATCATTTACATGTGATGATCGAACAATGGAAGAATGTAGAGAAAACGTGAAAACTATGATGAAAAAGCACGTTAACCAGACGAGGTGGCCGAGTGGTTAAGGCGATGGACTGCTAATCCATTGTGCTCTGCACGCGTGGGTTCGAATCCCATCCTCGTCGAGTGATGATGAGTCTATTGCTTCTGTATGCCACACAACCCTAAAGCAAACAAAGCCATCACAAACTACATCGACTGGTTCCACGATATAATAAGGCAGTAATCCACTCCCATGGTTTCTCGTACCATCGCTATGCTGACAATACCCTACTCTCCTTGTCAATCCCCCGAGAAGACCACACAGTCTCTGCTCACATCTCATCATGACATAAACTGGGGACACACTGCAAGATTTTTGGCCAGATTTTACCCACGATTTGCAGTTGGGGCTAGTCTGCACCAGTCAGCTCTAGTTGGGGATAGGGCTGTCACTTTTTATTCGAGATTCGAACATTCGTTCGGATATGAGGTGAAAAGTTCACGTTCGAACTGTAATTACGTATTCGAAATGTCAGCTGATGTCCTGAGCAGACAATCATGACACCAAAACATCTAAGAAGCAGCGTGTGGAAGTATTTTGGGTTCTACACCGTGGATGGCAAAGTCACGGACAAGATAAGACTGTTTGTCGACTTTGTAAAAAGCAGGTGTCTTACCCGGGATTTACACCAGGCGAAGCTGCGCCGCGGTTTTGTTCTGTCATGCGCGCAACTGCAGCTCCCTCCAGCAGCATTTCAGAAGTGTTTCAGCAGCGGAGTGTTTTACCCTCCTGATCATGTTTACTTACTCAGATTTTGTTGATTAGTTCCTCCTTCCTTGCTTTTTGTGCTTCTACCATGGATAAGCAGGCTACGTAGTAAAATAGTTTCTTTTCTGTCTGTCTTCGTGAGTCTGCACAGGGTCTTTTATTTTGAAAATTATCCGGATTCTCCCTTCCTTTTCTGTGTCTGACTCCCTGCCCATTCAATCTGCTGTGCGCTAATTGACGTGGCAGCAGCCGCGCCAGGCTCACCTGCTAGTTTACCACCCAGTGGAGGCAGAGGCACCACAGACGAGTGGAGCAGCGCCAAGTGTACAGCCGCGTTTGACTGCGTATTATTCAGCACACTCAAATTTATTCGAACGAATTATGGGTCATTTTAAATTCATTTGAACTTGATTTTTTGAAAAAGTGACAGCCCTAGTTGGGGAAAGTCGTCATGGCAAGTCAGCGCAGAATCTGTTAGTGTGTGATGTGGTACAGACTGGAATCAGCAAGTGTGTGAGATGAACAGACTCCGCCCGACTTCAGTCGCCGTAATTCAAACAAGTTTGAATTTTTTGAGCCGACTCTGGACGCAGTCGTGTAGTGTGTGATCCCTCACCTGCTGCAGTCCTTAAATGTATGATCCCCCGTCTTTAAAAGAATCTACTGAAGCCAGTCGTGTAGTGGGTGCTCCAAGTCTTTTCAAAATCTGCAAAGACTGTGAAAACTTTTTAGTGTGTCCCCAGCTTTAGATGAACCTCTCCAAAACTGAGCTCGTCATCCCAGCCAGTCAGAAATCAGTATTCAACTCAAATCCACATGAAAAACTTGTCACTTCCATCCAGCTCACACCTACAAGGTCTACCTGAAACTTGGGCATCAGATTTTAATCACATTTCATATTTTCTCTCGTGACATCAGACAGGTTTTTAGAATTGAATGGATCGTTTACATGTGATGAACGATGGAAGAATGTAGAGAAAATGTGAAAACTACGATGAAAAAGCACGTTAACCAGACGAGGTGGCCGAGTGGTTAAGGCGATGGACTGCTAATCCATTGTGCTCTGCACGCGTGGGTTCGAATCCCATCCTCGTCGAGTGATGATGAGTCTATTGTTTCTGTATGCCACACAACCCTAAAGCAAACAAAGCCATCACAAACTACGACAACTGGTTCCATGATATAATAAGGCAGTAATCCACTCCCATGGTTTCTCGTACCATCGCTATGCTGACAATACCCTACTCTCCCTGTCAATCCCTCCAGAAGACCACACAGTCTGCTCGCATCTCAGCATGCCATAGATCAGTGTTTCCCAAACTGGGGGGCGCGGAGCCACTGCAAGGGGGGTGCGAAAGACCAGGGGAGAAAAAAAGAGTGAAACAAAGCTGAATGAATATGATCTATGTAGGGGGAATAAACAAATGAGTTTGCTGTTTTTATCCAACTGACCTTTATTTTGCTAAAATTTAGCTATTGAATTCTTTTTTTTATCAGTTCCATCCCCAATTATTGTTAACAATTGATTGAAAATCTTGTGGTGGGGGGCTTGAACTTTTGTTGGCTTCCGAAAGGGGGGTATACTGGAAAAAGATTGGGAACCACTGCCATAGATGAACCTCTCCAAGAGTGAGCTCCTTGTCATCCCAGCCAGTCAGAAATGAGTATTCAACTCAAATCCACATGAAAAACTTGTCACTTCCACCCAGCTCACACCTACAAGGTTTGCCCAAAGACTTTGGTGTCAGAGTTTCATCACACCTCATGTTTTCCCTTGTGATGTCTGACAGAATTTTATAATTGATCTAATCATTTTAGAATATGTGAAGACTATGATAAAAACCGATAACTGTAAGACGAGGTGGCCGAGTGGTTAAGGCGATGGACTGCTAATCCATTGTGCTCTGCACGCGTGGGTTCGAATCCCATCCTCGTCGAGTGACAATGAGTCTATTGCATCTGTATGAGGCAAAATCCTAAAGTAGACAATGCCATCACAAAGTACTATGGTATAATAATGTAGTAATCCACTCCCATGGTTTCTCGTACCATTGCTATACAGATAATACCCTACTCTTTATGTCATTCCCTCCAGACGACCACACAGTCTCCACTTGCATCTCATCATGCCATGGATGAACCTCTCCGAAGCCTGAGCTCCTTGTCATCCAGTCCTTCTATACAACAAGAAATCAGGATTCAACTCGAATCCACATGAAAAATTTGTCTCTTCCATCCAGCTCACACCTACAAGGTCTACCTGAAACTTGGGCGTCAGATTTTAATCACATTTCATGTTTTCTCTCGTGATGTCTGATAAATTTTTATAAATTGAATGGATCGTTTACATGTGATGAACGATGGAAGAATGTAGAGAAAATGTGAAAACTACGATGAAAAAGCACATTAACCAGACGAGGTGGCCGAGTGGTTAAGGCGATGGACTGCTAATCCATTGTGCTCTGCACGCGTGGGTTCGAATCCCATCCTCGTCGATGGACAGCGAGTCTATTGTAGCTATATGCGATAAAATCCAAAAAGCAAACAATGAGTTCATGTACAATGAGAAAACAGTATTCAAATGGAATCCACCCAGCACACGCAAGGTCTGCCTGAAACTCAGGCGTCATTAACTGATGACCGACTAACCTTCAAGGTCCACGTGACCTTGATTGCTCGGCTGTGCTGTTTCCCTGTTCAACATCAAAAAGATAAAACCTGCAGCAAATTTGATGTACATTGCTTTGAATAAAAGGGTCTGCTAAATGAAATTGTAAATTGTACTTGCACACGTGCCAAAACAGGTACAATTTGCTTGAATGAATGAAATTCAAATCTACCACAGTCCCGCCCCTTTTGGTCTGTGCTCCAATGATAGTTGAGCAAAGTTGGAGCCAGCAACCAATGGCAAGACTTTGTGCATCCTGATGAGTCAGACTATATACTTCATGACAAACGGCAACTTTCTTTACTTAAAAAAAATTAACAAACATCACACATGTGATTCTTGGCACAATTCAAACAGGATCAAAAAATTATTTCTCACACTTGTTTTTTCGAAAGTAAGGTGGTCCAAAGGACTGGGCATGACTTCACCTCCTTACAGAATTACAGTAGATCTACTACCACTGAACATTATCTGACATTATGATTGCAAAGATTATGTAGTAAATGATCTACCATCAGATTTAAACGGAGCTTTTGTTGACTTTAACGCTTAAAATCCAGTCTGTAGTATTTAAACTGGACTAACACCCTTGATAACTGCAATATGAAGGTAAAGAGCAATCCAGCACGGAGCTCATTGTGAGAGTAAATGGACCATTTTGAAGCAACGGAGAAAAATACCCCGTTCGTCACGGCCTTTCAGCTGCACCAAAACATTTTTAGTCTCGTTTAAAATATCCATAATGATCTACCTCAGCTTTGCTGCTTTAGTAACACAGATTTCCAGGAAAAACATTGAAGTAGGTGTTTGACCTTGAGCAGCACTGCATTACCTGTTGCTGGGAATGCTGCCCATCTAAACCCGCCTCCAAACTGTGAGGCCAGGGCCAGTTTCCATGATAACCCTTTTTCTTATCTTTTAACGAGCATAAATTGTTATTTTCATCCATCCGGCGCATCACCTGAGAAGCCTAACCTTCTCCTTCCCTATTCGCTCCCTCTGTCTCATCTCATCTCTGTCTTTTTCTCTGCTCCTGATTAAAAATGGTTAGGCATGACAGAAAGGTCGCAGTTGTTATGGAAACGAGGCTGGTAACAAAAGCTGGACACGCGGGCGCAGAGGGGGGAAGCGACGGCGGGAGCAAAAGAGGTGTCTGAATAAACATAAACACGTAGAGAGGAGGAGAGGGGCAGGAAAAAAGAGAGAAAGCAGAGAGAGGTCTGAATAAATAAAAACATATGCAGAGCGGAGGGAGGACGGCGAGGGACGGCGAGGTCATGAAATGATGGCTCCATCTGCAATAATAAATAACAAAAGATAATACCGGGTTTTTGTCATTCTAGGAAGGCGGTCGTGCCACAGAGGTGTGTGTGTGTGTGTGTGTGTTTGGACAGAGTGGCAGAGTGGGAGAATGCAATTGATAGATAATACATGGATCTGCTGCACAAGCTGGAGAATACTAAAAAGCACAAATTGTTCACAGAAAAGCCGACCAAAAAGCCTAAAATTGTGCGGGAGTGTGTGTGTGAGTGCGGGAACGTCATCTCTCTGAGGACTCATATTATGTTAACCACTTAGACCAACATCAAACACTCTCGCTCACTCACACACACACACACACACACTCACACACACACTTCAGTGCAAGCATGAAGGTGCCAGCCATATAAATAGGATGTCCCAGAGCGAGAGATATAAAGAGAAAGGGACTGACTGAGAGAGAGAGAGAGAGAGAGAGAGAAAGAGGGAAAAGAGATTATAAATTCAAAGGGGTGAGAGAGAGAAGAGGGAGAAAAAAAAGGATGGGGAGAGGAAAAGTAGGAGAGGGCAAAAACAGGAGGGAGCGAGGACACATAGATATGAAAGGATCAATAGATGGCATAAAGTGTATGTTCATTGATTTACTTACAGGGAGAGAGTGATGGGGGGATGAGAGGATAGAAAGAGCAGAGAGAGAGAGAGAGAGAGACAGCTATAATCAAAAGGAAACAACAAACAAGTTGGAGAAATATTATAAATCATGTGAGATATTAAATTAAAGTTGCAGTTAATAACAGATCAAATGAGTATGGGTGATAAGAAAGGTGTCCATCATGACAAACCTTCAGAGAATTATCACCAAGTCTAGTTTTTCTCAGCTCTATGTAGCGTTTTTAGCCTCTTTTAGCTCATTGTTTTTGTTTTCCAGCCTGCAAATTCCACTCTCACGCACTAATGAACTGAACATTAGCTGCTCGGCACCAAACAGCTGACAGACAAAGTTAGCGATGAAATGGTGAACACATTTTAGCCGCTAAAAGAGACAGATATTTCCCTCAGGAGTTAGTGGAGACCAAAACCAGAGCTAAAAGGAAACTGAATATTGGACCTACATTCCTACAGTCCAACTGCAGCAGAGACATCACAACTTTTTATTAGTTCATGCAAACAGAAAACAGGCATACGGACACTTTATTTAAAGAACTAAACTTAAATTAACACATATTATATCATGCATGTGCACAAAAGTACCTAGTGTGCAGATAATATACAAACGTAATTTCTTATGCACATTGATACAGACATACACCTGCACCTGTACACAAAAACTAAATCCACATACTCATAAACACATGCCTACATGTGCGCATATGCACACATACACACATGCAGGGACAGTTGCACATCCACACACATCAAAATGTCAACAACTGTTTATTTTATAATCCCCCCCCGTTCAATCTCCCCTCATTTCCCTCCTTAGTGAGTGATCAGTGATGCAGCAGAGATATCCTAACTTCAAGCTGCAAAACAACCGGATCCTACATTTCCCACAATGCAACTCAATAGCAGCTTCCTTTAACCCCTTCTTGCACTCTAAATGTCTTATGTTTCAAACTAGAGGTCTTCACGAGTCCAGAAACTTGTGCCCAAACCCAAAAAAAGACACAGAAATGTACTTATTGTACAACATCGTTTTGTCTGGTGGAGTTGAATAATGAATCTTAAACTTAAAAATGGACAAAACAAAACAAAACAAAAAAACAGAATGTAACAGTATTGTAACGGTACTAAAGTGCTGCTGGTTTCAGTATAAGCAAGTATATGAGTCTATGTACACATCTGATACCGTGTTATTCATTAACCCCCTGTACTTCCCAGCAGCGTGTCATGTTTCACGTTTCACAAAAGGTTTAACCTGAGCCAGGAAATACAACAATGATAGCAGCCATATCACATCCATACAGGGTTAGAGGTATACAGCTGTTAAACAATATTGATAATATATATTTTTAATGCACTGGCAGTGGATCGGTACTCAGTCAATATCAACTGCTAGCATTAGTTACACAGACCAACTGCTAATGTTAGTTACACAGACCAACCACAGGTGTTAGCTACATATATCAACTGCTAGCATTAGTTACAAAGACCATCGGCTAACCTTAGCGACACAGACCAACTGCTAATGCTAGCTACACTGACAAATATGTAACATTAGCTTGACAGACCAACTGCTAACATCGTCTTCACAGCCCAAGTGCTACGCTAACATTAGCTACTGCGACCAACCAGTAACAGTTCATTATCATGGTCTCTAGTGAAAAAAATGCTTCATGGGGTAAACATTTCAACATTATTTTGTCTTTAAATCAGAAAAGAGGAGCAATATCACAGTACAGTGACAGCTCTGCCTTTAGCTGTGGAAAAACTGTCATCAACCAAAAACTGAACATCTGATTTAAAGAAACGTTTACAGGGAAGACGAACTGCTAACATTAGCCACATAGACAGACCACTAAAGTTAGCTACACAGAACAACTGCTAACCTTAGCTACACAGGCCGACCGCTAATGGGAGCTACACAGACCAACCACAAGTGTTAGCTATACATATCAACTGCTAGCATTATTGACACAGACCATCTGCTAACCTTAGCGACACAGACTGACCGCTAACACAGACCAAGACCAAACACTAACATTAGCTACACAGACAAACCGTTAACGTTTGCTAAACAGACCAAGATTGACCGCTAATGCTAGCTACACAGAAGGTTAACCAGCTAACCTGTCAATACAACTACTACTAGTACAGAGACATATTTTGGGACTGTTTTAAATTGTTTTAAATTGGTGGATTGCCCCTTTAATTTTCAAACAGTGTGAGGTGTTTATTTGCTTTATTGTGTCCAGTTGTATTAGGATGCTTTTGGTGTTACTGTTCACCCAACCAACAGGCCCTGAGCTGAAACACACACCGAGAGACAGACAACATATGTCAAGACTGACAGTCACACAGAGAGACAGACAGGTTGGAAGAAGAGAGTGTGAGGGTGAGACAGACAGAAAGAGAATGAGTGTGTTTATGTGTGTGTGTGTGTGTGTGTGTGTGTGTGTTTGAGAGAGAGAGGGATGGGAGTGCGAGAGAGAGAGAGACAGAAGTGTACTCAAATAGCTCAGGGCAAGGTGACAGAGAGAAACGAGCGGACAGAGAGGGATAACAAGCTCATAGAGGGGGGAGGTGTGTGTGTGTGTGTGTGTGTGTGTGTGTGTGTGTGTGTGTGTGTGTTAAAGAGAAAAAAGGAAGAGACGGAGGGCGGAAGAGGAGAGGGATAGAGGAAGTTGAGGGAACAAAAACAAAAACAGTGAATGCGTGTCTGTGAGTGTGTGTGTGTGTGTGTGTGTGTGGACAGCCGAAGGTGTCAGAGTGTGCTGTTTGGCTTAATGATGACCCACTGGGCATGTAGGTCATAACGGTTTGTGTCTCAAAGCCATGACTGTATGCCTGCGTGCATCCATTAGCAGGAGTAATGGATTACATGTAAACAGGATTAGGTAATTAGGATACAATAAAGCTAACTGTATTCCACCACAGCTGCAAGACGTAATCAGATTACAGGTAAATTTAGTAGAAATTGGGATTATTAGCAGGATTACAATTTTAAAATAAAGAACAATAGACTATGATGTGCAGTACGCACGCATTACAACACCCGATGAGTCTCACAACACTACCCTGGTCTCAGTGAAAGTAGCTAGCTTTACTGATAATTCATTATCATGGCCTCTAGTGAAAAAAAATGCTTCACTGGGTGAATTATTTTGTCTTTAAATCGGTAAAGAACAACATCACAGTAAAGTGACTGCCTTCAGCTGTGAAAATACTGCCACCATGCAAGAACTCAACGTCTAATTTAAATAAACATTAACAGATAAGACCAACTGCTAACGTTAGCTACACAGACCAACCAGCAACAATTCATTATCGTAGCTTCTATAGTGAAAAAATGCTTCACTGGGTGGAAATTTATTTTGTCTTTAAATCAGAAAAGAGGAGCAACATCAGAGTACAGTGAAAAACTGTCATCAACAAAAAGAAAGAAAGAAAGAAAGAAAGAAAGAACAATTTACAGGGAAGACCAACCGCTAATGTTAGCTACATACTGCTAACATTAGCTACACAGACAACTAATTAAGTTAGCTACACATACCAACCACTGATGTTAGCCACACCAACTGCTAGCATTAGTTATACAGACCATCTGCTAACCACAGCTTGACAGATGGACTGCTAACGTTAGCTACACAGACCAAGACCAACCCCTAACATTAGCTACACAGACAAACCATTAATGTTAGCCACACAGAAATTAGCAAGTTAACTAGCTAACCTGTCAATACTACTACAACTACTACCAGCACTGAGACATATTCTGGGACCAGGATGGTGCGTGGATAAAAACACAATCCCCAGACCAGAATAAGTTTATGTCAGTTTACTTTTTATAATATATTTAACAAAATATATTTAAATGTGCATAATTAAGGCCGTTTAATTTAAATGTGCGTGTGAATATCAGGACAAACAATCAATAAACTTAACAACAAACGCTGTGATTGTGATTCTTGGATTGGGTTACTGACTACATTTTTTTAAAAGGTAATTAATAACTGTATCAGAGTACATTTTTTCAAGTATCTCTCACAACCCTGTGCGTTAGTGTGAGCGAGTGTGTGTGTGTGTAAATAGAAAGTCAGTAGACACACACACACGTAAAGTGGGTCTCTCAGCGAGCGTTTAAGAGTGTGTTCGGTCAGAGGTTGGAGAAGCAGTTTTTTTAGCCGGTAGGACTCCAAAGATACACACACATACACACACACAC
>JAJHUR010086408.1:0-22832 GCA_027495735.1 Lutjanus campechanus
ACAGTATGCTTCACTTACTGCTTGCGGTGTGTGACGACATCTCGCGGGATCTTTGTTTGTTGCTGGAAGAAAACAGGAGTCATGCTGAGAGCCGGTCTGAGTGGAGTTAGCTGTCCCGGAGTTCAGTTGAAAGTTTTACTGCAACTATTGAAAACAATGGTTCGTGTTTTTGCGTCATCGAAGTGCAAGATCAGGATGTCCTGCAACACCCCGTACAGCTTTTACAGGCTGACTTTGTCGCACAGCAACATGCTTGTGGCTAATTGTGCTACAACTGGATGCTAACGCTCCTGTCCAAACACTGCGCCTGGCAGACCATCGGGTCTGCGTGCACTTTTCTCAAGATGACTACTGCCAGCCCAAGAAGAGAAGACATCCCATCCTGAAACACTTCACTAAACACACCTCAAGAAAACAGCTGTCCCACTCACTGCAATGAAGACATTCTTCAACAAGCAAAGATCCTGTGAGATGTCGTCAGAGGGAACGGTAAGAGAGACGCTTTGCATGTTGTTGACAGAGATTACACTGGTGATGTGAGCTGGACTGTGGTGAAAAAAAGCACGTTTAATGTACAAACTTTGACGGACCAATTTGCCCCGATATCTACCGTTATAACTCGTTTTGCGGCTGTCGGCTGCATCCGCGTACCTCAATACCGCACCAATTTTAAAACGAGATACACCTATCAATCATACACACACATACACATGGGGAAATAGGGCCCAGGTTGAAAAATACCTAAGTTATCCTTTAATTGCATGCCCTGGACTTTATAAGACTCTTGTCTAATTGTCCTGCCTATTTCGCTCTGTGCTGCAATCACCGCTCTAACTAGCTGATCTACATCCATTGTTAGCCAGCTAGTTAGCTAGCATTTTGCCCTGTAGAAGAATACAAGGAAACTGGTTAGCCAAACTGTATCACTTCTCAGCTAGCTAGTTACATCTGATAGCTAATCTTAGCAAAATGCTGGCTAAGTAGCAAGGTAATCTACATAACTGTTAGCTAGTTAGCTATCATTTTGCAAACATTAGCTAAATTATGATCTCTATGTGCGTGCCAGTTTTACAGCCCCAAAAACATCTTTTGACCATCTTCAAAATTTGCTTTTTTTCTTTTCAACATAGATGAGCCTAGCAAACAGCATAATCAGAAACAAACGGGTTTGCCTGTGGGTGCCCAAATTAAGTCAGTAAAGCTATGTTCAAACAAACCCACCTTTCCCTTCAGTGCTCCTTCAGAAGCTCCGCCCCTCAATTTCACAAACACACATTGCCAAATGACAGTAACAACTGAACAATTAGGCAGAATCCGGCACATCTGCAGCTTAGACTTACCAGTAGCCTCAATGAGGGACAGCAATGTTTCATTGCTATGAAAATACAAGTGTGGAGAGGACCGGGGTGGGGAGCTGAGGCGCAGAGCCGACAAACAGCTGCTGAGAGCCGGGGGCAGACCTGATGCCGACGCCTTCACTAGCAGGAGGAGAGCTCAGAGTTTACGTTTTAAACTTTTGGGATTGAAAAGTGTATTTATCTTCACTCTTGCTTCTGAATCTGTCTGCAGCACTGACCCACGGATGAGCCGACTGCGCTCAGCTGTTTACAGTAAGCTTATTGGTAATTAGTCTCTCTGTCTATGTTGACTGCCCACACAGAACAGGTAGCTGGAAGACCATGAGGAAATATACACTGAATTTGATTTTTTTTTAAATGTATTGGATTTGAATAGCACACACTACCTTTAAGCTATCAACTCTCAACTGTCAAAATGTCAAAAATTGTTTTTAAAGCAACCTGATGTGTGTACAGGTGAGAGCATTTTTTATTTGTGTTCTATGCATGAAGTAAAATAACAAAACCAAACTCATCCCCAAGGTAACCTTCACAAGAGATGAAAAGATGAAAATGGAGCATCAAGTTTATGTCAGTGTCCCATAATTGCTGTGTGGCTGAACAGCTAATGGTGACATAATTTCTGTTTACAACATATCATTCTTGTTTGACCTAATTTTTGAGACTGTGCTGGGTTTCAGGCCTCCACACAGACACAGACAAGCTGGGGGAGCAGCTCTGGTCCTACGATGAACCCATCACATTTTACCTTTGGGTCTTGCTGTGCAACAAGCACCAAATTTCGTATTTTGGACGGTTTCTGCTTTTGGCAATAAGCAAACATGTTGTCAGTAAAAAACAGCTAGATTTATTTTTATTAGCGTGCCTGGTGGGAGTGCTAGTAAAGGAGATTGGCAAACCATAAATGCTGGAGACAAAAATACTTGATGATTCATTTTCAATCGCTTGGTAACCACTTCATCAGGGAAAAGATTTGATGGGAGAGAGTGTGCGAGGGAATTTTAAGTGCCTCTGTGGTTCTAATAGGGAAATTATTTTGTGAACAAAGACAGTGACCTCGTGCACACAACAGCAGTGTGAGACAGCCAAGAGACATGTTGACTGGGCCTGCCAAAAATGGAAGGTGACAGACAGAGACGCTGGGTTTACCCAGAGCAGGGACTGCAGTGACCTCTCTGCCTCTTGCTAACTACATCTGATAGCAAGACTCAACAGTTGTGTTTGGTCTGGCAAGAGGGCTGAATAACACCACTGTCCTGAGCTGTTATAGCAACTAAACGAGTCATTGTGAAGAAAAACACCTTCACTTTCACAGTTGGACTGTTGTGTCATCAGTTCAGTGAGAACTGGGTTGTTGTTTTGAGGCACAAAGCTTTAAGTTTGCTTATGAAACAACTCAACTGTCAAAGACTTTAATTTGATCAAATTCATTGTGCACCAGGGGCACTTTAAGTATAAATGCGACTGTTTTTTTGTTTTTTTTCTTCTTATAGCCAGTATTTGAAGTTATCAATACTATGGAATCCTAGTAGTCATGTTAAATGATATTTCCTTGGCCTTGCAGTGAGCGTCTGGCTTGGCTGTCATAAATCTGCTGGGCTTTAAGCAATATATTCCTGTGGAGTGGTGGATCACTGTGACTGCCCAAATAATTACATATTATTGGACTTTATTGAGGGATAATATCAGAGTAGCACAGCTTCTCTACAGGGCAGTGTGAGCGAGTGCGGTGGTGCCGCTCATAGCAGAGCAGAAACTTAGCAGTAAGTTGTGAATCCGGCAGTAAATATACAGTACAGATTGGAGCGTCTGAGTCAAAAAAAACGCTGCAGCCTCTCAAGAACAAGAAAAGTCGGTTTCCCACCGCTGGAAAAGTGACGGGGGTTAGCCCCAAGGAAAGGAAAGGTTAGCAATTCCAACAACATCAGCACTGGCGCGATCTTTGCCCTTTCAGAAGCTTTGTACTGAACTGCAGCGTCTTCGTTGCCTTTGTAAAGTAAGTCCATAATGATGAATCCAGCAGTGAATGTCTTCTGGGAATATCTATCACCTTTTCTGTCTTAAACAGTTGTTGTTGTTAGCCATCCACTGGCACTCCCATGATGCTATGGGTTGAGACTGTCAACCAGTCAGAGGCTGTGTTTCTGGCTTATCATGTGTAAAATTTATGGTGGTGACTGTAATGAGCTCATCTCTGCAGCAGGTCACAGCCCTGCTTGTCTTAACATACCTAGGCAGATTCACCTGATTGCCAACCACCATCAACACCGTCAGTGTTTATCTAGTCCCGCTTGTTTTACAAAAAGTCACTAGTTAGCAGCCTCTCTGGTATGAAAAACTTTTTGTGAATAATTTAGAAGTGATTGTTGCATATTTAATCTTTCAAATTATTCAGATGACCTATTTTTTGTTTGCAGAAAAATGAAACTATCTTTGGTGCAGTCTTTGCTTTGCTTTCTGCCTGTCACTCTCAGTGTCCAGTATCAGATCTGTACAGGATTTAATGCTTGAATGCACTGCTGGCTGCTTTCACAAAGTCTTTTTTTTTTCTTTTTTTTTTGATGCTACCACTCAAGGTTTGCCAAAGACAGAAGTTTTCAAATTTTACTGAGTAGTTTTAAAGCCCAAACTTTCAAGTTTCAAGTTTAAAAGGGAGCACCACTTTTTATGAGGATGTCCAGTCAGTGTGCAAATGTAGTCAACTGAAGCAATAAGTTCCTCAGTGTCTGCTATATGGACCAAGAAAATGAAGTCCTCCTGCTTGCAGAGCCATGCCAGTTGTGACTACATGTACTAGGATGCATTGCATGTGAGCATCTGATGCCCATGTTGTGTGTCACCACCCTGGCTTATAGTTATTACTCTGTGGGCCAAAACAAAGCATTAGGTGACAAAAATACTCACCACGCATACCCCCTAGCTACCAAGCTGCAAAACCAAGCTGAAATAGCTTGATTTCACAGTATGAGAACTCAGCTGTTTCTGTCAATATTGCAAGAACAAAGGAATTTATTGCTTCACATTTATCATCGATACTGACTGGACTTCCTAATGAAAATCGCTGGCTGCTACCACAGTCTTTTTTTATGCTACCACTGGGGGTTTGCCAAAGGTAGGATTTTTCAAATTTTGTGGCTGCAGGGCCACAGGTTTTCAAACTTTAAAGTTTTTTGGGGAAAAAAAACACCCAGGTGTATTATTTGTAAGCTTTAACTCTCAAAAATTTAGTAAATTGCCATCGAATTCTGGTGCATTATGATTGGTGCATGTGACATCAGCTTTTTCCTGTGGAAGCTGGTGTTTCTGGCACAATTTCACCTATTTCCAAGGGCTAATATTACCAATATTATGAATGATGTTAAAATACAACATAGGCTTCCCCTGTTCAGGTATGGACAGTTCACAGGCAGGTTTATTTCTAAATTATTTCTCATTTATTTCTAATGAATAAGATTATTTATTGTTGACTGTTGCCACGGCCACATAGTTTAGCTCATAACTAATCATGGATGACTTATGCGTGCGCTACATGCATGAACATGACTATGTAGCATTGTAGTATTTTGACTATATGATCTTAAATGAATTTATTTCATTTTTCTTTAACAATTGTTCACAATTAAATTAAATCTGCCACCGTTATCACTGCAAACGGCGTGCGAGAATAGAAAGCTTAACAGGCGGTAGCGACAGTAACTAAAGAGGGCGGAGCTTAGCGAAGGGTCAAGTGCCTCGGCAGAACTGCAATGCATCTTAAATATCTGTCATGTCTTGTATTAGACAGCAAGGGTGTTACTATGAGTCAAATTTGAACTGTAAGTACCGTTGCACTAACAAAGCAATCAATTCAGGTTAGACAAGCTGATAAATATCCACACACACACACACATTTGCACACAAGAGCTGAGTAAAGGAGGCATAATAAATCAGGTGTGAACCACAGATTGCATGTGATTAACATGTTTGTGCGCTGCGTGTCTTACCTCTTAGATGTTAATTCATTGATTGTCTAACAGATATGACAGATGACAGATTGTTCTTTTTTATGTTCTACTTTACGACCATATGTGTGGGATTTGTAGGCATGTTGTATCTATAAAACCAGCACGTTAAAATTTAACTTCCTGGTATAACATACAGTATAAGAATGTAAAGCCACTCCATCAGGTCTCTTTCTCCACCTTCTGGCAGTGACACAGAGACAGAACATCTATAGACACTGACATCACCTGTTCAAGTAAGAGAAGTGGAGTGTTTCCTATTATTAAACCCAGCTTCCTGTCACTGGGGAGGTGAACGAGGAGGTGCAGTAAACACGCGAGGGGTGACAGCGCTGATGGAAAGGAAAACAGCTACCTATAAATAACATCAACACATTCACCGGCCCCTGTAAAAAATGATGATGGAATACATTTGAACCCCGAATGCCTAGTAAAAGCAGTGACAGATATACGGTGTACAGCTAACTGACGATAATTGGCTTCTTCTTAGCTTTGGACCCCAGTGTTCGTTCTTTACTGGAGAAAGTGATAAAGATAAGGTTGTCTGCTGAAGAGGGAGAGTGATGGTCAAGTGGAGGGTGTGTGCATCACACAGCTGCACTCCACTTAGTTTTTATTGGAATAGTAAAGCGGGAGGCACAGTTTGGTGATTAGCAGGTGAAAAGATATCTTATCATTGAGGTTTAAACAGAAGCATTTCTTAAATTAAACCTGCTGCATGATCACAGATAAGAAAATGTGTAACCCCAGCTGTCAATAAAGATATTTCCTCTCAAGTTTAACCCTGCAAAATGAAACTGAAACTGTACTTATTGTGAAGGAATGCTGTGTAGTACTAAATAGGATTTGACACCAGAAAAACAAAATTATATTTATCAGTGGTTACTGAACTGAGAGCTAGGAGCCCCATGAGAGGTTGCAAGTAATTTGATGGAACAAGATCAGAAAAAGAAAAAAACATGTATCTGCTCATTTTCATGTTCGTTTATTCAGACTTTTCTCTAACCTTTGCTTTTCTCTAACGAATTACTGGCTAATGGTCAGTGTCTCAGACCTTTCAGTAATTATTCAAACAGAACAAGGAAATCGTTTCTTGAACTGGTAACATCTGCTAGACATACGCAGCCAGTGATGGGGTGGGTCACAATCATCGATTTGCTTCAACACATATTAACAAAAGGTCCAAAAAAGGTTGATCAACTGATATACAGCACAAAAAACAGAAGGAAAAGATATCTCAAAAACAGCATAGGTCGTTTGGCAAAATGATTGCTGCAGGGCACCAGCGACATGAGGTGAAACAGCAGCAGTTTGGTTAGGATTAGGCATGCTAAATTACTTTGTTAAGTTGAGGAAAATGTCATATCAGGTGTTTTTAACAGTATTTCAGAGTTTGTCTTTTCCTGAAAAATGATTAAAAACTGTTGATGACTCATCCTCCACTTGGGGGCGTTACTAAATTTGCGTCCAATTAAACATTTAACACACAACTTTATAACTTTATTCATTAATTTGGACAAAACTGGATCATATTTTTTGAAGAAAATATTTTCTGGTTTCCCCTCTGATGTCGCTGCTCGGCTTCAACTCTTAGTTATTTAATTTCACAGTTTCCTGATGGACAGAAAGTTTTGCTTAGACCAACAAGGAATATGATGGATTTATGTAGTTTCCTAATGGAAAGGTAGCTTTGCTTGTTGCTAAAGTAAGCTAGCTAACCACTAACTTGTGTTAGCATGGTTAGTTGTGACTCAGCCACGGGGTGATGGGAGCCAAACCTAGCAAGAAAACCATGTTGGTAGTGTAGCTTATTTCCTGATGTCAAACTGGACTCCAGGAAATACGTAAGAAAGAAGCACTCTGCAAGCCATTTCAGAAGAAAATCACCCTGCCACTGACATTTCCTTTCAAAGATGAACAGACCAGAATGTTTGGGAACCAAAGATCATATATGTGCAGAGCCACCATCCAATAATCATATTTGATTTGATGGCACTTGTCATTTGTCAAGATATGTCCCTTAATCGCTTTATGTTCTTCCAGAGGCGGGGATGTAAACCACTGACTATAGCATATCTGTACATGGAGATGGCCTGTCACTTTGTGACTGAAGTGGCTGTGTGTGTGTGTGTGTGTGTGTGTGTGTGTGTGTGTGTGTGTGTGTGTGGGAGGGGGTGGTGGTGGTGGGGGGCAGTCAGCCTTGCACTTGCCGGAGCAGTCAGCCTTGCACTGAGTGACCTTGTTTAATTCAGCACATACATCGCGGCGCTCACACACGCACAGCCGCACACAGCCAGAGGCGTGAGGCGCGCAAACACACAGTCATGCACACACACATGCTTACAGTCAAGCACACAGACACACAACATGGGCGTGCAAACACATACACACTAGTGTCCTAACCCTGGGGCCGAGGACATATTTTGTCATTGGTGCTTATCAACGGATATAAACCACAGACAAGCAAGATGTCTGTGAGTGCTGCTTATGCTCGCTAGTCACCACAGGATTTTTATTCTGTTCCATGATTATGTCCTTGTGCTGTGTATATATTATGTTGCATACAACATGTGTCACCCACGTGTGTGTGCTCTTCAGGCTTGGGGTGTAATGGATTTGTACTGGGATTACATAATTAGGGTACAAAAAAAACTATTCCATTACAGTTACAGAAAAGAGACCTAATCAGATACATATAGTAAAAATGGGAATAATTAGCAGGATTACAAATTTAAGATTAATTTTAAAATAAAGAACAGTATACTACTATGCACAGTGATTACACATTATAACACTCGACGACTCTTTGGCCTCGAGTGAAACCTGCTAATCTTACACTCAATTCATTATCATGGCTTCTAGTGAAAAAGTGCTTCACCTTGTAGAAATTTCAACATTATTTTGTCTTAAAATCAGAAAAGAGGAACAACAACACAGTACAGTGACAGACTCCCTTCAGCTCTGAAACTGCTGTCATAATCCAAGAACTCAATGTCTAATTTAAAGAAACATTTACAGGTAAAACAAATGGCCAACATTAACTACACAAAACCAACTGCTACCATTAGCTACACAAGCCAACTGCTAACAGTAGCTGCATAGACCAACTGCTAACGTTAGCTACACAGAAATTCAATTAGTTAGTTATAAATAACTGTCAATACTGCTACTACATAGTGCGCCAGTGACCGGGATGGTGTGAATAGATTTACATCAGTTTGCATTAAATTTGAGTGTGAAGTGTGACTACGATAACTTAATTTAGTAATTAAGTAAAATTATCATCAATTATTAACAATAATAGGAGAGGCAACGATAAACAAGGATTCAAGTATAATTTTAGTGAAATAAAGGTCAGAATGAGAGCATCAGCAAACTCGTGTTTGTTTATTTCCATTGCATCATATTTATTCAGCTTTGTTTCATTCTGTATTTATTCCATTGCAGTGGCTCAAACACACCCCACAAGGTGGGCAGTGTAGGAACCACTGTATTAGGCTAAACAATTTCAACATATTTGGCACTGATGTAATCCAAAAGTAAAGAAAGTTGCATTACTTTAATATTGTGATACGTGAATTAGGTTATGACTAATGACCATATGATGTTTATGTTTTTAACAGGTAATGAGTAACTGTATCAGAATACATTTTGAAAAATACCCCTCACAAGCTTGGTGCTCTTCATCTCATCACTGAAAAGGATTCAGTATATAACTGTGATCATTTCTATTGAGACTCAACATTCATATGATAATGTGGTTCGATCGTTCACCTTACACTACCTCGCCTGCTACAATAAGAGCAATAAAGGAACAAAAAAAACACCATTGTAAAACTGAGCTAATTAAATCAGATGAGCAGTGTGCGGCGAGGCTGGGAGTAATGAGAGATCCAGCGGTTGGTACAGGAGGAGATGGGAAAACATCCTGAAAAGCTTCCTTTACAGAATTGGCCAATCCAACTGGCGAGTTCCTACGGTGATGAGCAGAGGCGACCAATCAATTCGCTCATGCTGAGCCTTGGCAACAACCTCCCCGGCAAAGCGAAACAGTCGTGTGATGTGTGTGTGTGGATAGGGGGGGTTGTCTTTACATCTGTGTGTGTGTGCGTGTGTGTGTGTGAAAAGTGTGTATTTGTGCGGTCTCGCTCCAGATTGAGTGTGTGGCTCGTAAAATCAGTCTCTTCTGTATTCAGGTCTCGTGTTACACACTGCCACGTCTGTTCTGATCTACTGTGTACATTGAAGACTAAGGCTGAGCCGCTTTCATCCCATGAGTGACAGATTAATTGATGACCTCATGAATTCATTATTACGATCTCCCATAAACACGCGAGACACATGCTGACCTAATACACACACAGGTGTGTGCCTGCATAAATAGGATTGAGCGGAAAATTTGCCCAAGTTGGGTCAGGCAGAAATTGATTGTAGAACAGCTGATGTACAGATAGAGGTCCCCTCTGGCAAAAGTGAAACCAATATAAAAAGGCTGATGGGAACTTTTGGTATTCTGAGCAGACCAAGATCAACGTCAGACGGATTATTTGATCCAGCCAGGACAGACACGTCTCTGCCTGTGGGATCATTTAACTCCAGTTTTGGTTTGCTCACACAACAGTGAAAACCTGCTTTGTTCAGTCGATAACTTGAAAGATACACTGTCTGCAGCTATGTTCAAAGCAGATAGATAAGCTGTGAGACTAGTACTGCAGGCCATAACACATAAAAATATTTTTTAAAAATCAGCATAGATACACCAATCCATTTCAAAGTTGAGCAAGCAGCTGTTGAGGGATCAAACAAACATCTCTCTGGCTTGCAGCTGAGGCAGCATGCAGGGTTCATCTCTATACTTCACAAGTCAAGTGTTTGACCCCTTATTCACCTAAAATTAGCGTTCATTCTGAGTTGCAGGTCATGTTTACATAATGGAAAATGCATATAAAATCTAGGCATACATGCATCTTGGTTAATACAAACTACCAAAACCTAAAAAAACAGAGCGCTGACAAGAAATTAAGGCCAAGATTCAGGAGAAGGATGACAGGCAAGAGGCATTGAGGATGCCCCAAAATCTAAGAATCTGTGAAAAATTATAGAAACAGAGATACCTCATTGGCCGCAGCTTGGATTGCTGTGATGCATCTGCATGGTTGCCATATTGTAGAAGTCAAGACCCGCTTGTGAAGAACACAATGTGTCTCGACAGATGCAGATTTCACAACAAACCGAATCCAAACACAGAATCTACATTTCTATATCTATGAAGCCAACCATTGATGTAGCCCACTCAGAGACACAACTGACCACATGAGCAACAAACTTGCCAACATCTGTGACATAAAGACGCAATTGGTACAGTTTGTGTTCTTTTAAGAAACAGTTTGACAAAAGTTAGATGAGGAGATTGATACCACTTTTAAGTCTCTGGGGTAAATATTAAGCTAACGCCAGCAGCACTTAGCTAGCTAGCTACCTCAGCACAAAACGATAATGATAAGACTCCAGGAAGTGATTGCGTCTGGCCAAGAAATGTCTGGCACAGCTCCCCCTTAAAACCACAACGTGACATTTTTACGCTTGTAGTTTATATTTTGTTAGTTTAATCCCTTCAAAAGCCATTCTATTAAATATGAAGGTAGAGCCAGAAAACAGCTAGATTAGCTTAGCATAAAGACTGAAAGCAGGGTGAAACTATCCTGCTAGAAGTACTCAGGCTCAATAATTATTGTAATTATTAATTATAATAATTATATTTTCTTTTTTTATCTGTACAAAAGCCAACGTTTAAAACAAAGATGTTACTGGGCTTCATTTAGCTTTGCATAAAATCTGCCTACCAGCACCTTTAAAGCTATGCTAAACGTCTCCTGGCTGTTATATTTAGCATACAGAAATAATAATGGAATCAATATCTAACTCTCAGCAATAAAACAAAGAAGTGTACACTAAAGGCCAAACTTATCCTTTAATTCTCTATTGTGCTTTACTCTCTACTCATACAAAAGTTGGTCAGGGTTAAAATGACTAAAATGTACTCCAGCTCCTGACTCATTTTGGCGCTCTACAGGCTGTAGTTTGGTTCTAAGCAGCTGATAGTGGGAGCTAACAGGGAGGGGGGAACCCTGTTATCTCTCCCCTCCTGTCAACGAGGTGCTGCCTGCGATTCAAGCTGTGAGTCAATGCTTTAAAAGAGGAGATAAAGCCTCGGCCTCCCACGTGTACAGACGTAGCTTCAGATGTCAAATTCAAGCGTGTATTAACTCTATTTTGGGGTTGCACTTTATTTTACAATACACTACTAAGACGCAACAAGCTGTAAATTGGAAAAAAAAATAGCATGCTCTTTATTAGTCAGTAAACAAACACACTAGAGAGAATATGTTCTTTATTAGACCGCATTAGACTCTTGTATTAGAGCAATATTAGAGTTTATTGGAGGGTAATTAGGGACACATTTCACTTTAGTTTACAGTGCAGTTCTTTTGTAACATGTCCTTAATTACCCTCTGGCACAGTCTAATAAGGGTCTAACAATACACTTTAGTTTACAGTACAATTCTGTTATAATGTGTCCTTAACAACCCTCTAATAAAATCTAATAAGGTCTAATAAAAGGTCTAATACTGTCTAATAAAGAAGGCTTTTGTTTAGGAAATTATTTGGGGGAAAAAAAATCTCTGTCAGAAAGCTTTTTGTGCACATGTGCTTGTTCTCTGATATATGTGTGAGACTGATGCTGCAGCACACAGGGGACAGGTGTCGTCCCCTTTACTATGGCCTCTTGCCTCCTCTCTGTGGCATCATCCGGCGAACAGTTGTCAGCCCTGACGGGGGTCTGCGCTCATCACTGGCCCACATCACGGAGAGAGAAAGAGAGAGCACAGAAGAGGAGGAGGAGGAGGAGGGAGGAAGTGTGACAGCGTTTGTCTGCGCACGTGCAGGCCTACATATATGTGTATTTGTGTGTTTGTGTGAGTCGTACAGTAGCTATGAGTCACACCGCGCGGGGGCTACAATGCATCTGCGCCCAGCACGACAAATGTGTACCGTTTGACTCTATTTCAAGTCTACAACCACATTCCATATGGTGTCAGCCTTGCGCACGATGATATAGAGCCAGCCCTGTTTTTCAGAGAGATGAATGAGATGTGTGCAACTCAGTGATCGGGTGTTTTATTGATACTGTTTGTGGCCTGTGCCCTGGAGCCAGGGTCATCCATTCAATCCAGATCAAAACAGATGTGTTGTGTGAATGACTCAGCTCGCACACGAGGGGTGAACATGATTTTTTTATTATTATTATTATTTGATAATAAATGAGCAGGAATCCTAAATTGGACGCACTTGAAAAATGAACTCATTTGACAAAGCGTATTTCTTTATGATTCATTTCATGTGTTAACCTCAAAATCCGTGTTCAGTATCATCAGTTATGCTCAGTTGCAGGTCCAGAGGTGATTACTGTCAATTCAAGTGTTGATACGGCAGACGGCTTAATGGTGAACAGCTGCCACCACCTGGTGAAGCTTGGAATTACACTCACCTTGACATCATCATTACCCAGACATCCGGTACATTTTGGTGATGTCACCAGCAATGTAAGCAAAATTAACACCGAGCATAATTGCATGAGGGCTGTAGCATTGAGATGATTCATAGCTTGTGTTTTTATTTCTCTCCTGCTCCAGAAACAGTGCAATAAAAATAAACTTCACTGACTTCAGCTAAACACAATTTTACTGCAGCAGCAGTGAGCACCATTAGCCTCCTTTTTTAACAAAGTAAAAAGTCTGCACCAAACAGCATATAACAGTTGTATAGTCCAAGTGTTATTGGCAATTATATTTTTAATCAGTGTGTTTCCTATTTATTTATTTATTGAGTCAATACTCCATAAAGCCAGAAATGCACTGTTCATTATTTCTCCAACTTCTGCTGAGTGTGTGTTCTGCTTTCAAGGAGGTTTGAAATTGCACATAAGAGAGCCCCAGAAGAGGCTGGGTTAATCATGCTATCAAGCAGTGATTATGACAATTCTGTATGCAGCAAATCACTCACAACATGACTAAACACACTTTCTAATCCTCTCAGATTTCATCTCTTTTATTAGTACATGTTGAATACTAATATTGAAGCTTTTGTGACTATGTGCTTTCAAGCATCCCTTTGTTACAATGCTAACCTTTATATTAACTTAAGGGGAAGTGGTGCTTACATAAATGTCTTTGCAGTTGACTGATACACCAATTGAACTACAATAGCTCTTCAATGGCTATTGTGTACTTTATAGAGTATTACAGAGGTTAAAGCCTCTGGCATAAAGACATTATAATAAAGGATTTCATTTAAAGGTCCACTGGGTACATTTAGAGGGATCTATTGGCAGAATATAGCAGAAATGGAGGATAATACTCAGTATGTTTTAATTAGTGTATAATCACCCGAAAATAAGAATAGTTATGTTTTTGTTACCTTAGAACAGGGATGTCAAACGTACTGCCTTCAGGGAAGATTTGGCCTGACAAAGGATCCAATCTGGCCCACTGGATCATTTTGAAAGTGTAAAAAAAAATTGCAGAGCAGTCATTAATTCCAGACCAGGATACAGCCCCTCTGAAATCACAATAAATACATATTGTGGTCATATTTAAAAATATTTAGTATAGTTCAAATTGTTGATCAGCTGCTTCAATACAAAATAATCAGGCTTCTATCTTAAAATACAGTATTAATGGAACCCTGTTGCTAAGGTACTACCAAAACCTTTGATTTGTAAATGCTTTGTAAGGCGGGCGATAACTTAACCTTCCCCCTCATGAGCATCCACACAAAACCTGTTAAATTAAAAGAATTTCTAGTTGTGTGAGTCATAAAGAAGTAAAAAATTATATTATTCAGTTCCAAATGACATAAGTGTTGTGTGCATTCGTAGATCCAGTGTGGTCTGAATGTCAAACTGCTGTTTTTCTCCTGACATCGCAGGCTGTTCATCATCTATTTTGTGAACATATCCAGAACACACTTATTCGCACTAAAAAAGGAACATATTTGGGGGTGTTGTTATTTACAGGTTATTATGTAATAGTTTTTACTGGTCCAGAATGTGGCTGATCAAGCACACGGACTCTGAATGACCTGAATGGAATGGAACCCTTTAGTAGTAACATTGATAACGGCTGTGTTCCCTCTACTGTTTCGTGTCAAAATGGCTGCAGTGAAAAGATGTATTGTCACACCACTTTTCTTGCCATTATGATCCAGTATGACCTCTGTTATTCAGTGCTCCTGGTCACTGATCCTTCCGATCTCTGCGTAGTATACTTCTGAACACTACTTTTTTGTTCCAGCAGTTGACAGCTTCCATTTCAGGGGTTTTTGGTTGTGTGATGTGTGATGTGTGAGTTGCCTCCATCCTGTCTGACCCCATCTAGCAGGTGTGAGGGTGTGTTACTTATCACTTCAGGAGAGGTCAGAGGCCATTTTGACATGAAATAGTAGTGAAAACACAGGTGTTACCAATGATACTGATTAAGTTTCCACTCAGGTCAAACAGAGTCAGGATGCTGCTGTTGCGTATTGGCTCACTGGAAAAGCTCTGCTACACTAAATGGAATGGGACCTTAATTAGTATCATTGGTAGCGCCAGTGTTTACCTTACTATGTCATATCAATATGGATGGTGTGAAAAAAGATTTATTGAGAAAAAAAGAGATCTGCAAATAAAAACATTTTAATGAAACTTCAATTGACCTGGTCAACAGAAAATAGACATACAGTAAATCTGTACTCGAGCACCTATAATAAAACAGAATCAAATCTTGAGCCTGTTTCTCCTGCTTTCTCTCCTGAATGAGTGTGACTCTGTAAAACTTGTTTTCTCCACTTCTTGCTTCATAAATAGACATATTAACATTTTCTCACTTTCTGTTTAAACTCTGACTGTTCACACGTAACTTTTGTGCAGATGTACAAGTAAGTACAAAACAAACAAGTTTATGGTACAGTATATTAAATAAGGGAAAAACATCCATTGTTTGTCTTAAGTTGACGCTGCAGCTCAAAGTGCGATATTATTAACACAAAGGCCTGGTTAAGTAAAACACGTCTAGGCGGTCAATACAAATAATACGGTGGTTGTCTTTGACAGTTATTATGTTCCTGCTGTGGCAGCAGAGGTGGTGAAAGTACACACAGTCTTTACTCAAGTAGAAGTGCAGATTCTTGTATAAAAAAAAAAGACTGTTGTAAAAGTGGAAGTCATGATTCAACTTCTTTACTCAAGTAAAAGTGAAAGTACAGGCTCTGAAATGTACTCAAAGTATAAAAGTAAACCAGCTGTTTCTGTGCAAAGCTTAGTTGAACCTCACCTTTTCTCCAGAGTCTCTGTCTCTGTCTGTTTTGTCTTTTCATCTTGTTATCTCTTTTACTTTTACAAGTCCCTCACATAACTCAAGTAAATTCAAGTAACAAGACTCTTTAAAATGTAAAGAATAAATAAGGAATAAAAATTAAAAAGAAAAATAAATGCTAAAGTACAGATACCTGAAAACTCTTCTTAAGTGCAGTGACAAAGTATTCGCACCTCTATGTGGCAGTGATTTCCCTCATTTTGTTTGTGTGCTGCCTAATTATTCCACAGCTGATCTGACACACGATGATCTTCTCTCAGCAGAGCAAGAGACGCTTCAAGGGTTAAGTCACCCCATGTGCAGCAAAAAATCAGTCATACAAGCAAAGCAAACAAGTTTTCATCGTCTGAAATTGAAGACCAGATCATTTTGAGGAGTTTCTCAGCGTGTTGCAGTCACTGTTTGGCACATCAGCGGCCCGGAAGGTGACAGAGAACGAGATAAATCATTCACTTGATATATGTACGCAACATAATTGCAGTCATCAGAGGCAGCAGCCATTTTATCAGTCACAACAACAAGCCCCTTGGCGTGTTGGGATGGAGAACACACAACACTCATTGGGTGACAAACTGCCGCTAATCTCTCCATCCATTTTTCATCATGATAGCTACTGTATACGCCTTGCTCCAGGGAGCAACTGGGGCCAGGAAAAGGAGATGTTGGAGCGAGAACGAGGAGAAGGGGGGAGGAGGGGAGGGAAGTATATGTGGGTGGCACACTAGTGTCAACATCAGACATTTGCAAAGAAATAGGTTGATCTTTAGTAGGTGCCACAGTAACAGCTGCTGAGAAGCCAGAGGCACACAAGTGGAAGAAATACATTAACCTGGTTAGCTATTGAAAAGCATCCATCTGGAGGGTTTGTGTGTGTGTGTAAACGGGACAGTTTAAGCGTGTGTGTGTGTGAGCGCCACACATGCTCAGTGGTTCGGCTTCAGGCCCTTTTTGCTGCCAGTGTGTGGCACAAAGAATAGAAAGCTAACCTCAACAAGGGATGCCTAACCAGCCATGGTAAAGGCTGTTTGCTGTGAGTGTCTGTGTATTGCAGCCAATCAAGCACAATGCAATATTATTACTATGCGTTATTACTTGATGTGGGGTTATATGAGGTACTTATCGATAGTCAGTGTATTAGCTACATTAAAAGGAGGTTTGCACGCCTCCAGTTAGGAGAATCAGAGAGGAGTACCAGCACAGAAGCTAAGCAATGTACTGCTGTGAATAGGGTCAGCAATAGAAGGTATTTTAGCCACTTATAAAAGATCCACCTGATGAAATCAATATCAGTTTAAGGGTAATGTATATTATCATGCCATTATTTAAGACAAATATCACTCTCTCCAAACCAACCATACTCCATAGGCAAAATCAGTCATTTTACCTTACAGAACACAGGAGTTGCTGGTCTACCTCTGCCTCAATCTGTTAGCTTGTTTGTGTTATTGTGGGACTTCTGTGTTTTTAAAAAGATAATTTAGGTTCACCAAAGTCACACAACAGCCAAACAAGCTAACAGATGGAGGCACCATTAAACGTACAGCTCCTATTGTTCTGTGAGGTAAAATTGCTGATTTCGCCTATGGAGTTTGGTGGGTTTAGAGGGAGCAATATTTGACTTATACAATGGCAGTTTTCCATCCAAAAAAAGCTCTCTGACCACAAAGAAAAGCGATAAAAATACTGTTAATATAACATACATGTAACTGATATAACTCGCATCTACTATAGCAAATACACTGGCTATTAATAAGTTGTAAGTACAACCCCACCTCCAATAACATGAACTATCCCTTTAGCTTGAATGATAGAGATGGCTTACCAGTTCAAATCTATTGCCTTGAAAGGTCAATTGGCCGGAAAAGAATGCTCATTTCCATCAAACAACAACAATCAGCTGTACAACAGCAGATGAGATTACAAGTGCGTTTCCTTTCATTTGTTTTTCTCATCCATACACCTACCAGTCAAATTCCACCCACCACAGTGACATTATCTGGTTTGTTCCACGCATCTCCTCGAACACACCACAATGTTTTCTCAACTCGCACACAATAAAACCTCACAGAAGAAAGTGCTCAACCAGCGAGTCGAGAGGATTCAGTCTTGTAAATTGTGTCAAGCGCATAACGACACACAACTGAAGCTAATTATTGATTAAACTGAAGATACCTTATCACATCTCTTACCCATTTGATCCTCATTTATCCCTCTTAATTGCGTGGCGATGGTCTTAATTGTGTGTGGTGATGGTCTTTCTTTGCAAACAACAGGCTGTCATGAAATATGAATAATAACAATGGTACATTAGCATTCTACATGTTTCTACCTGCCCGTCTGTACCACAGATAGAGAGGATCTAATCAAATGATAATGTTTATTTACAGAGAAGCTAGATGCGCTGGGAGAAATTTGTTTTCGATCCGGAAAATCAACAATGAAACTAATATAGTTTTTAATAGCAAGTATTAAATTCTTAAGTAAATACAGATTAATCAGATTGAAAGCTGCTGCAATCAATATTTTTAGATTAACAATGGATTAAATGATTACTTGTATGTGTGGAGGTGATGGACCCAAAGTGAATTATCAGTTCCCTTCAGCTGTATGGGGCCTTTTAGCAACTTTCAGGTCATTGTTGTGGTGTTATTGCCTGCAACTTTACTGTTTTGGGTCCCTCAGAGCTGTCAGTGTCAGTGTCAGTTGTCAGTGCAGGAAGCTGTTTTCTGCAAAAAAAGCTCTGCTAAACTCGCTGTACAGTACCTGCCCAGCACCAAACAACAAACAGACAAAGTTAGCTAGCTGGTGTAGCATTTAGCAACTAAATTGGACTTACATTTGCTAGGTGGCCAGAAACATGACTCCAAATGAATGCTAATCATACTCTGTGTCTTCTTGATATTTAAAGAAGCAACTTTTTTCTTGCAAGTTCGTCATACAAACTTAAAGCCATAATGTGGAACTTTTCCACACCAAAATGTCTAAAAAGGGCAAAAATATGTTTGTATTTTGTAGAGTTGTGTACTTCCATTTTCCCAAATGTTTCCAACAATCTTCAAACACAGAGAAATCTGTAATTTATTCATGGTAATGGTGTGTTTCCAGTCAGCGGTTGGTAGCAAGTTGCTATAAGTTCTGGGAAAACAGAACGTGAACGTGACAGTAATTGTGATAATTTGTCAGTGTTGTGTTTACAACTTTGTGCCGCAAAATGGTCGAATCTGAAAAAGTATCTCAAGAGACATCACATGAGGGTGTTTTGACAAATGTCGGTTAGGCCTGAAGACAATTTTTAAAAAAAAAATCTGGGAGGGTGAAGACAGAATTGAATTTCCAGACCTCTGTAGCCTTCTCTTCATGTCAGCTTTAGGCTAGCAGCACGAAGCTACATTAGCTGCTACTAGCATAACACACCAAACAGAATGTCAGCCATTTAGTTGCATTGTTCGTAATATAGGTGCCAGGTTTTGACATAAAAATCTGCCATTTTGAAGTTTTTTGAAGTCGATTGGGCATCCAACAATAGATTTTGACCTTAAATACCAGTGTAAACACAGGTGTTACCAATGATACTAATTAATTTGTGTCACTGATAACACCTGTGTTTACCCTGCTGTTTTCTATCAATATGGCTGCCATTATAGGAAAGCAATGCGAATTCTTTACCACCTAAATCATTTTTGGATATTACCTTATAAAACTGAAACCTGGCTCAGCCCGTCAGTATGGCCTATATTTACAAAATTACAACCTCCAAAAACAGTTTAAGAGCTAGGCTGGTTTAATTTTTCATTTTATGATTAATCCCAAATTAAGTAGTTCCACAAGGTTAATATCTCCAGCACTTGCTCAGATTGTTCACAGACTCGGCGTTGTACAGTGCAGCTTTTTTCTCTGCTATCAAAAAGGATTGAGGCAAAGCAAATTTTAAAAAGAAGGATTTCTTTAAAAGCCCTAAATCCTCAAAAATACAGTTCTGTCTTGCTTAAAATTCATCCCCCATAAGTGCTGAAAAAGACTCACATTCAAGAAGTGAAGGACTCTTTGTCTAATCAGTAATTTGCTGTGTAATTTTATTCAGTTTAAGATTTTCATCTTGACAAGAATAAACCCACTGAGACCAAAATGTTAAAGACATTATAATAACAAGTGCAATTATTGAGCCACTCAAACAGAGTAAGTGAAATTCCCCCACTTGATATAGAAGGGTTTTACTGGAACAAGAACAATGGTTTCGTCAGCCCTCAGTTTGACTCTCAGGTCACAGAAAGAGGAAGAGCCTCGACCTATAAGTGTTCAGTCAGCCACCAGTGTCGGAGCTGCAGACAAGCCACCCGCAACTTCCTATTTTATGGCAGAAGTCAATGGCCTCCTCTGAGAGAAATGAGAAATGACAGAGCAGAATTTTACAGCCTGCCATTTGGCTCAGGCAGTCAGTCAGTCCCACACGCAGTTTCTCTCTTGCTGCACCCTCTGCAATATTTGGGGCTTTTGTTGAAGGTGAGGAGTGAAGGCAGATCACCGTGAGTCAGAATGTGACACCAAATTTAATATAAAGAAGAATATTAATTTACAGACTTCCTACACTTTTTCCAAAGTCAAATTCAAGAACTTTTCAAGCCTTTCCAGCACCTTACAGCCGTTGTAAATTACTTATTCACGTACATGCACTCAATTATTTCACTTCTTTATCACATTGAAATAAAAGTTATTGTGCAATAAACAACCAAAAACATATTTTATGATTGAATTCTACTACCAAGTAGAGTTGGCATCCTATATAACCTGGCTGAGCCAATATCTGACTTTATTTCTTTATATAAAAAGTGAACTATTCACATACTTGCAATTTTCTCCCAGGGAAAGGCTAAAAAAAAAAAAAGATTGAATGAAAACTGATGAAGAGAAGCAAATGACTCTGTATTCTTTCCAGAGAATTAAAACCAAAAGAATTTAACATAAAATGGTATTACAGTGTATTTGATATTTTGTTATTTTCATATATTAAAAGTCACCAGAATGTTTATAATATTCAAATACTCTAATGGAGGACCCTGAGAATCACACTTTGGTTTTGAAATCCTCCCAAATGTTTGAGGTCTGAAGGTTGGCAAGCGTGACTATTCAGTCAGCGATTTATTATGAAAGTAATGCAATTACTATTTCAAGTAGTTTGCAGCATTTTACCCAAAATCCAAACACTTTTCAAACCTTGAAACACCACATTAAAATTAAAGTGTTTTACCCGCACGAACCCTGAATTTTTTAAATTAAAGTTAAAATGACCTTGTCAAGATCTGCGAAGTTGGGCAATGTGTCTCATCTGAAGCAATTAAGAGTGCATGTTGAGGACTAAAATTCTGCTATAGGCATTAAAGGCCTGGCTGATGGAGTAGACTACAGAGTGTTTACAGCGCAGGAGGGAGCAACCAGAAGAATCTCAGGTTTTGTATCATTTAACTGCAGGAAACTGCTCATATCTGACAGACGTGACATATTACAGGACATGTTGTCCATCTCACCATGTTTTAGCAGGACAAACAGTAGAGAAACACCTCTGTACTTATAATAGGAGCATCCTACAGAAGAGAGCCAAAAGACAGATCCATAAAAAATGTACCAGCTCTGTGTTGTTGCTTCCTCCTGTAGCTAATATTGTTTCACCTGAGGTATGAGGCTGCTGAACGGCTGCATCGATTACAGGATGCCCACGTGTGCTCCGAGCTAACAGACTGACATTATTGATGACACTATTTGTAGCTTTGTGACGTTTACCTTTGTCATGCCATACTCGCTGCGGTTATAGACTATTTTTACTGCTGTGTAAAAAGCGGCAATCACAAGAGAGTCGAATCCGTGTAGGAAGGTAGAGGCAGCGTGCACGGCACAGTCGCCCTCACTCTGTCACCTTGGCTGCGAGATCCTTCACTTTGATATGTGGAAGTCACAGTAAATAAGATTTGTACTGGCCCCTTCGCTCAAAATGACCTTCATATACTGTATCTGCCAGGAGTTGAAAGGGAAGCAGAGATTTCAGGTTTTCACAAAAAACAAAAAACTCTTCCTCCAGTGAAGTTTGAAGTTACATTAAATGCAACACTTCTTAAAAAAAATTTAAGTAAAAAGGCATAACACTTCTTCTGTGCACACAAAGTATCTTTCTCTCAAATTTTGTTCGCAAACTTGTTGAAGTGCATATAAGGGTTAGGGTCACCCCTTGTTGGGGTGAAAACAGCCACTGCTTGTCCCAAAAAATGAAGTTATCCTGTAGTAATAGATAAATGTGAACAAGCTAAAACTAGATCTGTCTGTATGCTGGATCAAATTATTACGTAGACAATAATTCCTGCCATTAGTTATGAAAAATGTCCTGTTCCTTTTTTGTAAAATATGTCAGTATTATTCATGTGTTTTCACTTGTCTAGTACACTGATTATGCTAATACAAATAGCAGACAGTTGATGTCATTTGACCTGTTTTCAGATGATGAAAAGTGCAGCTGCCAGTGTTGGATGAATCTGTAATGAAAGTATGTAAAATGTGTTTGTAAGCTCCTACAGCTTAGTGACCATCATGGCTGTTAAAAAGACATTTAAAATCACTAACACATCTGTCACCTGTGCATAATGCTTCATTTTGCCACTGATGCACATACTAACTGGCCACTTCTACAGTGCGCGTTTTCACCCAAAGCAGCATGTGGTCGACATATGGCTGCTCTCATCTATTGCTAATAAGATATTGCCAGTGTACAGGCCATGAATTTCCCATTCAAGAGTTAAATCTTGTATGATAAACATGAGCAAAAAAAGAAAAAAAAACAGTCATTTCTTACAGCTTTTCAGTGTTTATTTCACCATCCTCGCCCTTTAGATTACACACCCAATACTAAAAAGACAACACAATATTCACCGCGGTTAGACATAAATAACCTGCTGTGGGTTAACAAGGTAGTGCAACTTAATACAAATCCATCTTAGGGTTAGGACAGTCACAACATATGTCTTCACAATTAACTAAAGAGAAATACATGGTACAAAGAGAAATGCTGCCTAAAT
>JAJHUR010086409.1:0-18118 GCA_027495735.1 Lutjanus campechanus
CACACTATTTCAGCTGAGACTCCGTGTTGGCACTTAAAACACTGAATACACTCAAGCTTCCCTGGTTCCTCTCTCAGCTGCTCCCCTGGCTCAATCCTCGTGCTGTCTAGCAGCGACAACTGGCCCACTCTGCTAAGTGCCAACAAAAATGAAAAATAAATGAGATTTTTACACAATACAACATAAATTATTGATGACTATAGCAAGGTCAGTGCATTATCATACAGCCTATTATTCTTGCACCTGCACTTAGTCTTCCTGTATCTTATTCCAAAGTTGAACTCGGCAACAGTGCGAATAAAACATCAGCCCTGTGAAATTAATGGAGGCATTAATAATGTTTCCAGTCAGCCCACTACGCCAAAAGATGTACAGTGCAATGGGGGCATATAACAACACTTCTTCTTTGGACTACATTGCTAACTACACATGTGATTTCACTGCTCAACGCAACAGGCAACTCAGCCTGATCAGCCGGTTTGCAGCAGGGTCCCTTTACAAAAGCTTGAACAAGTTTGTGCATAGGAGCAGAGAATTTGTGTTGTAAGAGAACTTCTCTCTAACTGGCATTTGGCCTCTAAATTCCATCACCATCTGCTACCAAAATCTGGAGGCTTAAAATTTGGGGCTCAAAGTTATGCAGAACCTGTGATGCCAGCAATTCACAGGACAAGTTTCAAATATCAAACAGTGGTCCAGTTTCAGATGAAACTAGTTATTCTTATTTGTTTGAAATGCTGATGTTTGTATGCGTGTCACCGGAGGACCAAACCATTCACTTATTCATGTTTCACCACATTTTAGTCTAGGACTCCTCTCAGTCCAAGTCAGGGCTGGCCAATATTTGTTATATTCGGGTATGAAGGCTGTGTGTTGTTTGCTGCAACAGAAAAGAAATTTAAAAAGTCCCTATTTACATGTAACATTACTACAGCATCTTCCTGTCCTCCTACAGCAGGGCTGTTCTGAGAAAAGCTAACTCAACTAGTTAGTAGCTATGAGTACTTGTGATTTTTTTTAAAATTATTATTATTGTGGTGGAAATGACAGTGAAAAGGTGTTCAGTCATCTTATCGCGTTTGTTACTCTACCTGGGGTTTCCAGCTCCATAAAACCTGGAAAACTTCCAATTGTAGGCTGTTTTAATACTCTTTAGTCTGACTCGTAGCAGCTTACCAGCTGGCTCACATTTGCAACAAACCCCTCAGACCTCCATCACACGCACAGATTACCCTGAAGCCTATCTTCCTTAAAGGGGACGGCTCAAGAAAAGCCAACTAAAAGCCCAGCAAAAGAACTAATACTCCATGTTGACAATAAGACTAAGTTAAAGTTCTGCATTCTAAACTTAACTAAGGTAAAAGTATGTCAATATATTACTCATTGTGCAGTAAAATGGTCCCTGTATATGCTTTACTATTACATCTGATGTTCTTGGATTTCTAAATTAATACTAACAAAAGTTTAGCAGGAATAAAGTTTACCATGTTCATCATTCTAGTGTAGCATGATAACATCAAATAATGAGTGATGATCCCACAGTGCAGCTGAAGCTGATGGGCATGTCAGTAGTTTTGCAGGTATTTGGTCGTTAGGGCTGGTATCAGTACTTGATAGAAAAAGAAACCTCTCTATTCAAATGATACCTGCGTTTGATCTTTTTTGTACCCATACCTATAAAAAAGCACTATTTGTTTATTTGGTTTTGCTCTCAGCCAATCACTGCAAGCTCTTTTTGATTTAATGCCACTTGTGACTGGGCCACAACTAGGGCTGTAAATTACATGTTTCATCATGATACAATATTATATCAGTTCTTTGGACAACAATATGATATTTCCTTATATCATAAAGTGCCAATTCAGGGGTCTGTGATCGATATTATATGATATCATGTGTCCATTTAACACATTCAGTTACGTTTATGTCACCTCACAAAAAGCAACTGAACTATGACGTGAAGTGTGCGTGTGTATCCGATGTTTTATGGTTCAGTGTGCCAAAATGCTACCAAACATATTTCAGGAATGCTTCCACTCATATGAAGGGTATCAAATGAAAGTCTCTACTGGTATCGATACAATACTGGTAATTGTACTGATAGAATTTTTTAAACAATACCCAAACAAAAGTACTGGACTAACTCATTCAGAACATCACAAAAGTCAGTAGGAATCATCCACTGGAGACCATGAATGGTGATCCATCCAATATCTTTTGAGATATACTTTGGGAACCAAAGTGGTGCCTATCAAGTTTCAACCAACGTTAATACTTTTTTAATATCACATCTTTAAAAACAATACAAAACAATACAATACTTTGTTCAAATCAAAAGTACTGAAACTATAAAAAAAAAAAAAAAAAAAAAAAAACAGTGTCTAGTGACTTTCTGGACCAGGATTGTGAGCAGAATGTTAATAAAAATGAAAAAAAAAATCCAATTTTGTGTGCCTAGGACTTTTTTCTTTTTCCTATGGTACTGAGTATCTTTTTTTTTTTTTAATAGTATTGCATTTAAGTTTAATATTCTGGCTTCGTGACAACCAATGGCTTACTAGTACACAATTGTGAGCAAAAGCAGACTAATCCACAGAGAATGTCTACTGTAGTGGAACATTTCCTCTTTCTTACTGTCACTTGGCCTCTAAACTCCCATCACCATCTGCTACCAAAATCTGGAGGCTTAAATCTTGGGGCTCAAAGTTATGCAGTGGCTACAAAAGCAACCATTCACAGCACATGTTGCAAAAGTGAAATAGCAAACAATGGTGCCGTTTTAGCTGAAACTAATGTATGTATACTAATGTATTTTCTTTGTTTAAAATGCTGACACTTGCATGTCAGTCTCGTTCCACTAGATTTTACTATACGATTCATCATAGTACAAGAGAAACTGGCAGATACAAACTCATGTGCAGAGAGAATACAATCCACCCTATTACTATACAATATATTTAAAAATAATATCCCTCTGTAAAATAAAGTGGTGCTTAAACAGACCACTAATGAGATGACTGAGCACAACAAAAAAAAAACCTCTGCATCTAAAAGTCTAAAGAGGGAATTCTATAAAAACAGCATCAAAATAGTTTCCTAACCCCAAAGCATTAGAAGAGGCCATTAAGTGCTTCTATTCCCCTGCGTGAGATCAAAGACAAGTACAGTTTTAGATCAATAAAGCAAAATGTGCAGAAGCATGTGAACTACAGTATATTCATTGTGCAGATACCTCTTGCAGGAAGGATGAATCCATTTGGGAAGAGAAGTGAGTGAGAATGAATTGTGGAAACTGATGCGTTTGAAGCTCCGGCTCAGTTTAAATGGGGAGAAAAACTGAAATCAAAACATTTTGCGTATAAGCTTAGGGAAATTGCATTGCTCATTTGTGTTTGTCAGCTTGTGCTACAACCCCCAGATATATCAGGGTGGCTTAAAACACTAATGCTAACACCAAAGGGTGGGAGACTTGACCTAATTCTGCTCTCCTACTCTCAAGCAAGCATCCCTCATCATTTGGAATTCAAAGGAGATCTTTCCAGGATGCAGAGGCATCTGATCCCTCCTGCATCACATGTGGGCTAAAGCAAAGAAAAGCTACATGACATGCTGGTGGCAGCCTTGATGTTGTAACACAGCAAACAGACTGGACAACAAGACAACGGGGTTGACTTTCAAAGGCCTATAATCCTGGATGTGATTTCCATTTGTTGTCAGTCCATGCAAACAGCCTAAGCCACCAGTCAAGGTGACTCTGTCTGGTTCCTGTCAGACGACAACTTTAAAACACAGACTTCAGGTCAGCCAGTTCCATCATGCTGTTGCTATCAACAAAAAGTATTTTGTCTATTAATCTCATCCTCCTCCATGACCAATTTCTCCTGGTGTTGATGCTTATAATCTGTGTCCTGACAAATTCCTGAATGAAATTCAGATTTCAGTGTTCTCTGACAAAATGTTCCAAACATCCTGTCAGCAGCTAAGGAAATAACGTCAGATGAGAAATAACAGAGCAGCCTTCAACAGAAATCGCAATAATTCCACCAAATGGCTGCTGCTTGTGTGATTATGATTCATTTTAAAGCAGCTACAAGGATCTTTCATAAAGTGTTGATTTTTACAGCCTCTATAGACAAAAGTGGCAGTTATTCCAATAGTGAAGACTGCATTTCTCATGAGCACTAAGGCTGTGCCTACCGCGGTGTTGAGCTCATTACCATCATCACCACAAATTTTATTTTTAAGGGTCAATCTTATGTTGAAAACAGTGCATTGATCTATTATTACATCTATGGATCAGTGTTATAACACACAAGTCAGGAACACAGCCTCTGATTGGCTCACAAGTCAGGAAGGCAGCCCCTGATTGGTCAACAGACTCAACCAAAGACATCTTGGGATTGCCTATGGGCGGCTAACAACATGCTAACAACAACTGCTTTCAGCATGGAAAAAAAGGATAAATAACTACAGAAGACATTTGGTGTTGGACTTATTATTTACCACATCTCCAAAAAGACACGGCACTTCAAGGCTGGATTACAAAGCTTCTTAAAGGGATACAACTGCACAAGAGCCGAAGTTGTAAAGGTACAATTTTAGCGTTAGCTTTAGCTTAATGTTAGCCTTTCCAGCTTGGCTTACTTTGGGGCTAACAGAAGAGACTTTTCGTGGTGTTGAGAAGCTGGAGTGTTTATTAATTGAAACACTGTAGCCTGAACCGTACATTTACTGCCACACTGACAACTTAGTGTTAAGCTTAAGTTTCTGCTCCACTATGAGCAGCATCGTCACTCACCTGCGACTTGCTCTCCCTCAGTTGCACATTGCACATACTTACGCACCGCCCTGTTGCTGAAATTAAATGACAGTATGCTTCGATAAAGTCCAGTAAAGTGTAAATATTAAGGCAGTTGCATTAAACCACTATACTACAGTAATATGTTGCTTTGTCACCACGGTAAGAAAAAATCCATACCATCACAGCCCTAGTGAACACCAATGCCTCGTGCTGCAAACTTCTTGATCTGACTAGTGCATGCATTTGTTTTAGAGCCAAGTGAAAGAAAGACACAACTTATTTTATACCATCTTTATATTTTAAATACAGCTGTTGCAGGATGCGTAGCGACGTGTTAATGTATCTATTTGTGACTATGTAAGATAACTAACTGTAATATGGTGATGGTGAAACAAAGTAAAGTTTGTTTAAATATCAATCATACACCTGGATTAACAGACTAACAGATTAGGTTGCTCTGCAGTCATGCAAAGCCAGACCTATCTCTACACTTTGTTTTAGCGCTGTACTAGCACTGGAGAAAGGTCTGTGTGAATTCATTATCATTCTGCAATAAGAGGAAAAAAACACTGACATTTTGCACTGCTTTAAACCAATCACAATCGTCTTGGACACAGCAAAGCCCAAGATGTAGCGACGGTGCACCTGCAAAATGATGTCAGCAGCTAACTTTGCATGGGAGGCAAACACAGGCATTAAAATGGCTAAATCCCTGAAAAGGTAACAGCTGCTAGCTTGTTTATGTTTGTAGCGTTCGTGACAAGGTAAGGGTACTTGCCATTTCCAGTGGGCAGACTGCTAGCTCAGAGGTTGTTGGTGTTATTTCACATAGTGTCACGGATTTTGAAAACGGTATCATGCAGATAGCAGAAAGGGAGAATGACGACCAGAAATAGGCAGCCAATGCCAGGCTCATACCAACAGCCTACTTCCTGTGAGTCAGACTAGATGCTCGGTTATCAACTCCTCCCTACAATTGAGAAGAATAAAAAATTGATGTTGTTGTTAACTGAGAATGAGACATTTATAACTACAGAGGGCATGGATCCTCTTCCATGGTGGCTGCCATGTTGAACTGCCATGTTTCTACCAGAAGCTCTAGAGAGGGCCTTTCACATTTATGGCAGGGTTCACAGCCACATGCTTGAAAATGGATGGTGAGGGGAGCAATTAGTTGCAATCTACAACCTCACCGCTAGATGCCACTAAATCCTACACACTGGTCCTTTAAAAACTCCTTGTAGTGTGTTTAACCTACACAGTACCTGTGCAAGCAGTTCTGTCTTACAGATATTGTTATTGACAGCTCCTTTAATGGTTTCTCCTTGGCTCTTTGCCCTCCAGGTTTACCCTGCAGTTCCGTCCGCCTGCTTCCTTTTCCCCACCAGAAACGTCCCACAACTGAAAGTCACTGCAGGTGACATTTCTTGTGGCAGCAGGAAATTCAGCAGATGGTTCAGACAAGAATAAGTGAAAACAGGCAAAGTCGAACTGAAAGGGATATACAGTATCTCAAAGCTGTTTTGGCCAGCCACAGAGTTCAGATAGGAACACGAACTTTAATCCTTCCTAATAAACTGATTTAATTGGGTAAAAAAACTGCACAAGTTAGAAATCTCCCACTGTAGAAAAACTTTAGTTCCCATTTAGTAATCCATGCACACAATTATCAAGGTTCAAGTGAAAACTATTAGTAAAATTATTAGTTTTTAGTTGTTGGTTTTTGTAAATATTAACTACCAATAGCGCTGTTACATTTCTGTGCAGGGGTCTGTGTAACAGATGAAATATGTTAACATGTGCTCTGTTGCTTCTCAGGCTCTCCGGGCCTCTGCTTTACTTCCTCCTCCTCCCTTGTATCTACTGGCTTGTGAATTTGGGGACTTGCAGCCAATCATGGTCCATCTATGGGCATGTGAAGGCTGAGGAGTTGCACTTCTAGGCATGCAGCAAAAGTGTTTGTCAATTGTGAGCAATTTTGTCAGGACTTCATCCATATCTCCTTTATATGTTGTTTACGTCCTCAGATGTCTTGCTTTGTCCACAAAACAAAGATATTCAGCTCGCTATCAGAGAGGAGTAAATATACCAGAACCAGTTAATCGATTAACAAAAGAGTCTTTTAATTTAATAATTGACTAATAATGGATTAATCAATTAATTAATTAATCAATTAAAAATCAATTAGCTCCTGTCCCGACAATGGTTTCTTGCTATTCCACTTACCAACATGGAAGTAACACGCCAACAAATGTAGTAAAGCACCAACATAAGGAGAATGGAAGAAGAAGACGACAAGCAAATTCCTCTCAAGGCCTCAAGGTTACACATAATGAGTTTTGGTGCGAAAAAGTGAGGGCACAGATTAATGATTTGTGTTAACTGTAGATGATCCCCTTAACATACAATCAACAAATTATATGTGAGGGTAAAGTACAGGCCAGAGGGCATATTTGGACATCTTATTTTTGCATTCACATTTAAAACATTCTCTCATTTAAATATCGCTCCATATATGCAGCATTTACACATATAAATTACAAATATTACAGTAATTTGATTATTCGGACTCTGCTTTCATCTTTCAACTATTTCCACACCAGTTGTCTTTTGAAACCTATGAACCCCAGTGAGCTCTGTAATTCTGCCAGGAGTAATTAGTAAAATATGTGTATTCTCTCTTTTTTTTACAAATACATATATCAGTCTTTCAAATACTGTCCAATGAAACGGATCGTAAGAACATTTTTCAGGAAAGGTGTTGCTTCAACCTTTGAACCCGCTGCAGACCTAAGAGTCTTAGACTTGGCCGTGGAGTGTCTGTGAGGAGGACAAAGAAGTGTTTTGAGCCTCTTACCTCCCGTTGACTGGCAGGAATTAAGGCCAGATGGCTGAGGGTGGATCAGCGGACACTCAAGTTCAGGAATGCTCACAGAGACGTGAACTAATATTTGACTCTGTGTACTGAGTATTTGATGAACAAGCCGCTGTTATATCTTGATGACTGTGCAACAAGAAACCTATTATTGCACCAAACTGCATCTGCATATGATTCTCTATCATTAAAATAAATTACGTTGTTTTGTCTTACAGCTGCAGTCTGCAGCTTTGTTTAAAATTACATAAGTGTTCAGATTTGTTGCATTGTGTGCTAAAAATACATCTTTTAAACTTGGAGTGTTGTTGCTGTGTTTAGCTTTCTCGCTGTTGATTAAATGAAGGTTCTGTGTTCTCCTCTTGCAGCATGGCAGGTGCTTTCACACCTGCCATGCTGCAATTGAATCAAACTCTGGCACATCTACACCCTCGGTACAATTCGTCTGGGAAGGTGAGAACGCCCTAATCAAACTCAGAGAGCTGGTGTTGGAGCAGCTCCAACTGAAGCCTGGAACATTATGAGAGGGAAAACTAATCGGAATAAATGCGGCACATTATGGGCTGACTATGTAGAGATGCATTCTTGTCAGCAGTGGTGTACACAGACATTTTGCATCTGCACAGCTGTCGGCGCGCATTACAAGCTTCAGCCTGCCTCACTTGTTCTCCTTGTAACGAAACTGGGAACAGGTCACAATAACGTTCCATCACCTCCAGTGTTCCCTGTGCATTGTGTGTGATAGCAGCACACCATGTTTTAGAACATATGAGGTAAAAATACACACTGACATTCACACTTGCAACATCTAGCAGATGCTCTCAGCCAGCGAGACTAAAGATACTGCTCAGTATCCAGGACTGAGACTAGAAAGTCCTAAGGTAGACATTTGGTCACAAACAGATCATCATAGTGGTTAGTTGTTCAAAACTCTGATGCAAGGGATGACACTGTGAGGAAATTTACCTACTGGTTATAACTCATGATAATAGAGGTGTTACCAATCACACTAGAAATTGCTATTAGCTCCTTGTGAAGACTAGCTTAGTATAGCCAAGTTAGCCTTAGTTTTGACAAATCAGCACCATACCTCCATGGTAATTGACTGAACAACAGAATATTCACTCCTCTGCTGCTGCTGCTGCTGCTGCTGCTGCTGTACAGAGCAGACACAGTCTATCCTTCCGTCGTCCTACTAAGCATTGTTAACATGCTAGTAATCATGCCTTAACACCGTATAACACCAATAACACCTACTACTGTGGCAAGGCTAGACTCAAATCGTAAATTTGATGACTGTAGATTTGACAAAATCAGAAAAGATTTGCAACTTGATTTGGACTTGAACACCAATGACTTCACTTGGACTTTAGCCTTTTGAGTGGAAAAGACTTGATACTTTCGCCCCAAGCCCAAAGATGATTTTTTTAATTATTATTATTTTTAAAAAGTCCCACGAATCAATTAATTTCCTGTCATTTCCCAAATCAACTAAAATTAAAGCTACTGATTCTCAGCAAGTCGACACTTAACTCCCCAGATGTACTTTGTTTGAACCAATCAGGCATCCTCAAATCAAGCTACAGGAGAGAACCATGAAGAACTAATGTCATGTTCCTGAGCTGCAGTTGGAAAAAATGATACCATATATACCGATACTTCATCTGACACATGTAGTTGCACAAAGAGGGGTAAGTCAAATGGCATTACACCTGGTGAAAAGCTCATAATGACTGGTTTAGAACTCAAATATCAAAGTTTAGGACTTGGGACTTGATTTTGGACGTCAGTGCAAAGACTTGAGATTTACAAAAAAATCCCATCTCTCCCATCTCTGCAACAAGGAAAACACATCTGTTGATGCATTTCAAATCATTCTCAAGAAGAGATTTTTGCAAAACCAGTCATTCTTTCCTAACTGCAGAAATAACAGGGCAAAGTTACTGCAACAGAAAAATAATACTTAACACTTGACCCTGATGTGCCATCAATGCCAAAATTCCAAAACCCAAAATAAACCACAACAGTTTATAGTGCACTCGTGTCACACCACTCAACACTCAACAGTGTTTTTCTTGTCTGAGCCAAAATCAAACATTTACAAAAGGTCTCGAGTCTACAATCAAGTTGAACATGGAGACTCATACTTAATGTTGAGGACATGTCTGTGTATCTGCTGGCCAAAATGGTCAAAAGCTTAGGTAACAGCTTCGTAAGTGAACCTTTAGAATATTTCCACAGATTCAATCAAAAGGTTTGTGATGAGCAATGACACAACTAGCGCAATCCATTCTCAGCCCAGGCTGTCAAATAACAGCGTCTTTGCCACACAACTCAGCATCTCATACGGATGCACAAGGTACCTTTTGGTGTCAATATGTGCCAGGAAGACTTTTTAATGCTTGGGTAACATTGCAGTTAGGGTAGATTTAGGGGAAGATCATGCTTTTAGACTTTAAGCGAAGTAAGTCATTTGACACATGTAACACTGTCTAACTTAAAACTTTAGACAATGCTGACTTTCAGTTTTAAAATGAGCTGCAACCTACTGGGTCAAAGTCCTGCATTTGTTTGATCTCATATGGTTTTATTAGGGCTGTGACAGAACGTACTGTTTCCTACCACGGTGACAACGTATTACTGCAGGATGGCGATTTACTGCAACTGACTTAATAATTACATTTTATTTGACTTTATTGAAGCATATTAGTGTAGCATAGCTCTTTGAGGACTATGGCAGTACGTAAGTGTGTGCGGTGTGTAGGTCAGGGAGAGCAAGCAGCAGGTGGGTAACGATGCTGCTCATAGTGGAGCAGAAACTTAAATTTGACACTAAGTTGTCAGTGTGGCAGTAAACGTACAGTTCAGGTTACAGTGTGTCAGTTAATAGACACTGCAGCCTCTCAACACCAAGAAAGTGTCATCTGTTGTTTCCCAACTACTGAAACAGTGACGGTGCTAGCCCCAAAGTAAGCTAAGCAGGAAAGGCTAATGTTAAGCTAATGCTAACAAAAGCATTTTACCTTTACAACTTTGGCTCTTATGCAATCGTATCCCTTTCAGAAGCTTTGTAATCAGCCTTGAAGTGCTGTGTCTTTTTGGAGACACTCCATCTCCAAATCTCTTCTGTAGTTATTTATTCATTTTTCAATGTTGAAAATAGTTGTTGTTGTTAGCATGCTGTTAGCCACCTCCCAAGATGCCTTGGGTTGAGTCTGTCAACCAATCAGAGGCTGTGTTCCTGACTGGTACATGACAGCGCTGATCCATAGATATACTAATAGATCAATGGGCTGATCTCAACATGAGATTGACCCTTCAGAATAAAATTTGCAGAGATGACAGTAATGAGCAGCAAAGCAAGCCTGCGTTAACTCCAGGTAGCTTACAATTAAGCTCTGAGAATTCTGCTGAGGAGACCACGTTGGTGTAGCGCCAGCAAGATGTTTGTGGCTGCAGGTGTTAATACACTGCAAGCTACGTTGAGAAATTTTATGTATAAATTTATATGTCGGCTGAACAACTCAGAGAATTGTATAATCATGACATTGACAAGCATCAAATTTAGCACTACACGCTATCTGTCCAAGATATGGAAGCATTGGTATAGTAGTCTCCTCTGAGGTTATTGACTTTTTACTTGTTTTTAAGTGATCTGTACTTATTGCTTTTTGAATAATGTCGTGTATGGTTCTTTTATTGTCTTTTATATTTCTTGTATGTATATTTCTTGTATTGTATTGTCTTGCTCTTATCTGGACCACTGAGTCTGTAATAAAAAAAGTTATTATAATGAGCTCAACCCTGTTGTAAGCATCACGTGATCGCGATATTGTGGTTCTCATCACAGCCCTGGGATCAAAATTGATCACACGTCTATTTATGAATGAGGCACCTAGTGCATCTCATGCAGACTGTGCATGAGACCCTGAGGGGTGTGACAAAGTCTCAGTACTTGATCACCTGGGAATAAGAAGGGGCTGGCTATGGTGACAGTCTAGACGAGTCTACCAGCTGATTTATGTGTTGCACTCTTGAGCCACACCACCATTACTGCAGTGGTACAGTCAAAATGAATGCACATCTACTGACAAAGATGCTTGGCAGTCCCCTTTGACGGATGGAGGTATCCCACGTGCAAGTAAGCAATGATTTTTATATTCCCATTGAATCAAATGACACCAATCAACATTACAGTCTGCAGCTCTCAGCCACCACCAGCTGGTCCCTCCAGCTCTCACTGACCCCAATAAAAAAAATCACAGTCAATCACTTCCAGTTCCCACGCTCACATAAGACAGTTGGATGTTACCTGCCCAGCATAAAATCACGAAGAGTCTAATAAACTAGCAGTTAGGTGAGTCAACCCGGTCCACCTTACATTTGTATTTCTCACCTCTGTTGTGCTGAAAGGCCCTAAGAGCGATTATAACACCTGAGATGAATTTGGGCAAACAGACAGAATCTAAATGACGGAGATCAAATCCTCTGTGGAGTTTTAGCTTGTGAGTTTGAATGGATGAGTGCATGCAATTTGTAGGCAAGTACAACGTGTGGATTTATAGTCGATTCAAAGGGTAAAAGGGAGTCCCGCTGTAGATAAAGTACAGTGTATGTTTGATTTATAGTGGAGTTTCCTCATTTTCCTCAGAAAATTCCTCCGTTCTCAGAGCTGTTCTGTCTGTCAGTGCTCTACAGTTATTGACTTTGATGACTGCTATATTTTTAGATCATGGCAAAACTATTAATTAAAAAACTACAAAGATTTCTTTTACTTTAGGTCTTCACCATTGTTAGTGGTGCAGGTTTTCTTATGAGTTTCAATTTGCCTTTACAGTTAAGAGGCAGTGAAATGTTTAATTATAAAGTACATTTGAATAAGATTCCCTGCTGTATCACCTGTTGGTGATTTTATTACAGGGGACTGAACAACCAACCCTAAGATTAACAGATGACTGCTCTACGTCTGGTAATATTTCATATTATTCTTCCATTTGGTATAATGAACATGTTAACTCTCTACTCCCATCCATTGTTCCACATTATTGAGGCATGCATGAACACTGCACTGAACAGAATGATTACAGGACCGTCGTGTAGCTTCACTAGGGCTGCGTATTGGTAAGAATCTGGCCATATGACATGTACTGTGAGAGCTACTGTTCAATATATTGCGATCTATTGTGAAAAATTTAAAAAATAGCAATATATCATCTTGTTTACACTAATTTTAGGGAAACTGCCATTGTAAAAAGAACATCTGAGTTAATAAAGTTAACTTTTTATGCAAACAGAACAGGAAAGATGGGTAACAACACTGCCATCAGGGGTTTAAACACAACATTAACCACTGCCATGAATCTTTGCATCTATCACAATGCAGTGTTTTGAGAATCAGTACAGTATCACAAAATATAATATCGCAATACTCAATATGTTTGATATTTTCTTACAACCTTTATCTTCAGAGGACCAACATTGTTTTTAGTGGCATGTATGGATAAGCTTTCATTTACACAAGCATTTTCCACTTTTATGGATTGTGACTCCTACGACTGCTACTGCTGTACAACACAAATGTCAAACATGTCTACAAAATTAAAGCTGCAACAATCAGTCAATTAATCAATAGAAAGCAAACTGGCTTGCCAACCGTTTTTTTGCTAATCGATGAATCGTTTCAGTCATATTTCAAGCAAATATGTTCAAGCGAATACATTGGCTTCTTAAATGTGAGGATTTGCTGCTTTTCTTTGACATTCATGACGGTAAATGAAGCGTCTTTGCTGGTTGGACAAAAGAAGCAATTTAAAGACATCATTTGGGCTTTGCGAAATTGTGACGAGCATTTTCAACATTGTTTGACATTTTATAGACTAAATGACTAATTTGTTAATAATAAAAATAATTAGCAGATTAATTGTAGAAATGAAAATGACATGCAAATGGTCATTAGTTGCAGCTTTAAACTGCACAGGTTGACCATCTTTTAACGAAAGAGTTACTGATATTCTATAATCAAGTCATTTTAGATGCAACAGCTCAATATTTGAGATTAGACCTGCAACAATTAATTGAGTATTAATCTATAATTAATTTAATTGCCAACTATTTTGATAATCAATTAATCAGTTTGAGTAGTTTTTTAAGAAAATAAGTCTTTATTCTCTGATTTCAGCTTCTTAATTGTGAATATTTCCTGGTTTCTTTCCTTCTTGTGACAGTAAATTGAATATCTTTGGGCTGTAGACAAAATTAGACATCTGAGGACGTCATCTTGGGCTTTGGGAAACACTGATTATTTTTGACAATTTTCTGACATTTCACAGGCCAAACAACTAATCAGTTAATCAAGAAAATAAGTGACAGATGAATAGATGATCAAAATAATTGTCAGTTGCAGCCCTGTTTGAGATTTTATGACTGCAAACATGATTTTGGTACATTAATATTAAACTCTGTAATAATGCTGCGTCTGTCTCCCTCGCTCCTGTGTGGTGCTGTGAATACATTTTATTATGACTTATGAATATAAGATGTATTATTATCTTTGCAACGACCTGTGGTACCCCATCAGTAACCTGTTCAGATTTAATGCCACACTTCACCCTGATTAGTCTAAATAATATATTACATGTTGACCTCTTGTGCCGTACACTCCTAAATCCCTCAGTGTGCTCCATGCTCCAGTTTGCTCAAAGACATTGTAAGGACCAATGCTCCCAACCCTGTATCTCTCCTCCGTCTGGCTTTTAAAGAGCCTAACTTTTTCTCCCTGAAAATTACAGGCTAATCTCTAAGGTGACCTTTGCTGCAAAAATTGTTGCCTTTAAACTGAGCATTACTAAAAATATATATGCCTTTCTTATCAGTACAGCTTTGATATTTTTTTGGAAGCATTTCATATGCCTGTACCACAAAGTGAGATTAGACTGTTATCCAGACATCTTTGGGTTTAACTCAGTTTCTCTGGTATTGCGAAGCTTGTAACCAGGATGGATCACCATGGTAACCTATGCATGGAGCATGGCTAGCCTGCTCCACAGCAAGGTCAGGTCAGAGGATAAGATCAGGTCATATCAACAGCCTGACAACTAACCAATCAGAAAACTGAGTCACTGTACCGATAAGTAACAAGTAATAGGAAGCACAGAGCAACATTTTGTAGATCACTTTGTTTACCGTGTGAGTATAAAAAGAGAAATAAAAATCACTTTTCTACTGTTGTGTCCTCTCTGGGATTATGAAAAGTTTTCTAACAAAACAGATCATTAACCACCCCAACTACCTAATGGATGGTGATTACAGCTGCCTATCTCTTGTGCAAAGTTTCCTTCCTTCCAAAGAGGATTCCTGACGGTGCTGAATTGATAATTGTAAATTTAACGAAATCCAGACTAAATTATATATCTTTTCTCTCTTTAAAGCCTTTTCTGCACAGACAATTTGGAGTTTATTCCTCTCTGCTTTGGCAGCAGAAATAGCCTGATCTCTTATTCATGATAGTTTGTTTATCATAGACAAAATGTCACTCATGTTGAAAATGCCAACCGCAACTGAATAGGTAATAATTCCCACACTTAATAATAGCCTTGTCTTCTTATTTTCAACCTGACATTATAGCTTTACTTGTTTTATTTTATTTAGATATTATTCCTACAGTTTCTACGGCTTCTTGATAACAGTATCAGTTTCATTCCATACCATACAGAGGACTCCACTCATGGTCAGCATTGCTCACACTACTTAAAGCTACTACAAGGAGTTATTAACTAGTTATGAAACAGTCTCAATTTATTACTGATGACTCTATATGACCTGCATAAGTTAATGAGACCATCTGCAAGAGGATTGGCTTCTTCTGTTTAGTTGTGCTTAATGCCAGATTCTCCCTGAAATCAGATGAAATGAGCCTGTCTTTACATTTTCATGACCAAAATTTACAGGAGTGGTATGTTAGCCAGTTAAAAGGAAGCAAGAGGAGATTTTTATTTAGATCATTTTGTTTTTGACGTTATATTTTGTGGTTATTACTGTGGAAACACTACCGCTTTTGTCCACAGGGGGCTCCAAAATCAACAAAAATGAAAGTTCCTTGTCATACCTTTAAGTATTCTGCCTCTTTCAAATAAATGAGCTCATAGCCAGATTAGAAACCAGTTGATAACTAACTTCATGACTCAGGATAATTAATGTAAGGCTCACTGAACAAAAGTACTCCAAAGAAATCAAGACTAAGTGAAACTTGCTTTCTGAGAACCAAATGTGTTAAACAAAACCATGTCTTTTCTGACAAACTTGCTAATCTTGCTTGATGCCCTGTACCTCTTCAAACTGTTTATTCACTTATGCTTTCTTACAGCAGGAGACATGTCTTTAAAAGCACCACTTATCACATCACTGTGACGACTCTGCCCAGTGCTCGCTGCAGTTTGAACCTTTAATCCAGACATGACAGGCTGACAGTTTTCTTATAATCTGACAACAAACGTTTATTTTCTCTATTAAACCTTTGTATGAACAGATATAATCAAAGAAACTGCAGTAAACAAGAGCTTTCAGAAAATAGACTATCATGTTCAATAACCCTCCACGGTGCTATTAAATGTTGCATATCAGCACCAACATGCCTACAAAACCATTGAGTTCTGTAATAAGTATTGAATCAATGTTTGAAAAAGGAAATTTATAAATGATCTTTTGAACAGCAGTGGTGGACTGATGTCCTATGATGTCCATACAGTCGCATACGGAGATCTCTGTGACAAATGATCAGCTCTGTGCAGCCAGAACACAAACATCCTGCATGAAACAAATAGCATGCTGTCCCTACCTGAAGGATACAACATGGATGAGTAGGACACAAATTAACAAAAGAATGATATCAGTTTTACATGCACATCAAAATATCTGCTGTACCAGTTGCAACTCTGGCAAAATGGGAGATTTGTTAGATAAATGTATCCCGTGGGGAAAAGTTTTTACATGCATCTACGCTACACATTAGAATGTTACAATTAAAACTAATTTACAGATATTTACCTACAAGGCAAATGCTTTTTTTTTTTAAATGGGGTGATTAGAAGAGTGATGAGCCACATATTCATCTCTTTGGAATGTTGATACTGTAAGGAAGTAGCAATATTCTGGATGAAAACTGAACAATTGATTTCTGCTTATAAAACACTGTTTTATAGTTGTCCATTGACCATACTGTTTGGTGATTTAAGGGATGAGCTAGAAAGGAAAGATCTGAACAAGCATTTATATTTAGAGCTACAAAGAGATAGCGATTAAACATTGAACAAATGTTTCAAAATGTGTTTGAAGTATCTGCGGGTTCCTGAAAAGGATATCAGTAAAAATAAGAAACAGAATTTATTTTTTGGTCGTGGGTAGGCTGAGGTTAAAACCATTTTGTAAAGTCAATAAAGCTCAATTAGAGTATCTTTTGTTTGTGTGTACAAAGCACAGGTCGACGTGTTTACATGCAGATATGATAGTATGTTTGTATTAGGGCTGCATGATTTGCTAAAAAAGTCACATTGCAATTATTTTGACTGAAATGGCAATTGTGATATGCAATATGATTAGTGGAAATGATCAGTTTTGTATTACAAGCTGTGATTTGGTTCTAGTTCTGTGATTTGGATATTGCACTTAGCTAGTCTGAATGCATTAATATGTCTATGTGTGTATATATGATTTATGAAAGGGATGGATTGAAATATGTGTATTAAATGCACAGCCACGTTTGCAGATATATGCATATAAATTTACCCTTTGTCCTAAAATGCATTCTTTGATTTATCAAAACACTTAAGATACAACAGGAGACTTTTAGATTTGTTTATTTTAATCTATTTATTTCTTTTTTTCTTTCTCTTCTTTCTCTCTCCTAACATGATGTATTGTTTTGTTTTTATTTATGTACTGTTATTCTGTTTCTATGTGTGTATGTACCCCCTTTGCCCCTGTGCAATTTAAAAAAAAGAAAAGAAAACGTTCTAGTTCTAGTCAATGACTAGGTCAGACAAAAGTCAGACTGTATCAGACAAACAGTAACTAGCAGCTGCTTTGTTGAATGTATCTGTGCCATTACATAACGTAGCTGTGATGGATTTTACTTTGGGGCCCAGCTGGTGTCCACTGGCTGTTCTTTTTGGCTGCTTCTGAAGATTACTTTAAGGCCTGATGTAAGCTTTGATCGAAATCCTTCTGTAAACTGGTTGGAGATGTGAATACAAATCAGCGGCATTCCCCTTTACATTACATCAGTGACAGTTCAGAGAGGATAAGCATTTTCTTCTTCTTTATTACTATGCCTCACTAACAATGTGAGTTATCTAATGTAAGCAAATCACTGAGTGTTGGACTACAGTCACAGATCAGACCGGAGGCAGGTCTGATTGTCTTTGTGAACTACAGGTCGCTGCTGCTTT
>JAJHUR010086410.1:0-16687 GCA_027495735.1 Lutjanus campechanus
GTGTTTTATCCAGCCAGTCCCGGTCCTATTACAGGCTCAGGGAGTAATGGATTACACGTAACAGGATTACATAGCCAGGATACAAAAAAAGTAAATTGCAATTGCAGATAAACAAGATGCAATCAGATTACAGTTACATTTGGTAAAAATGGAGATTATTTAACAGGATTAAAATTTTAGAAACAATGTCCAATGATTAAGTTAGAAAAAAGAAAATGTACATCATTTATTCCTGAAGTTTGTTTTTATCAGTCCAGTGGAAAGACTTTTATGCAATGTGTCGGCCTTTATTTCCTGGTGTTTGCAGACATGTTTTTTAAAAAAACAGAAAATAGAGGTACACATAAAACCCGCAGTTTAGAAACCACTAATCAATGACGAGGTCATCCATCCTCTGAAAGCAGCTGTGAGAAGCATCATTTCCTCCAGTTTCATGATGCATTATCCCTCTGCTTCTGTGTTAATGTGCGTCAGAACGTTTCCACAGGATGAACATCAGACAAGTTTGTTCTCAGATATAATTTGGGTGAACAGACGAACAGGTATAATAGACAGGATGTGGAGGAGATGAGAATGAGAGCTTGGCAACAGGAAACTGAATGGATCTTTATTTATTTATTTATTTATTTATGTAAGACATAATGGATCAGACGGTTGATGATTCATTTGTTGTGTTGTGTGTGTTTATCATGTGGGTGCAGCCAGTTTCTGGTTTTATTTTGACGATACGACAGCTGGTTTGATCCCTTCCTGTGGATTAATTTACAGAAAAGACCACTTTTAAGGTCACCTGACAGGAAGGAGTCATGTGATTAGTTGAACAGCTCACCTGGATGTACTTCCTGGATGTGAAGGTCTGAACATGCAGTTTGGTGTTTGTTGAACATTTTGTTGTTACACTTCAAACATAAAAGTCAAAATGGAGACCAGGTGAGTTCATTTATTTAACAGGAAGTTTTCTGATGCCTCACGTGTTTTATGAGAGCTCTGCAGGCTGAAATTAGGTCATTTTACTACAAACAACTTGTGTAATGTTGCCTGTAACAAATATTTCACTTCCTGAGATTTGGAAATTGCAGAAAGCCAGATTGCAATTTTGATAAGATTTTGATTGAAAATAAAAACCCCTGATGCTTTAGCCCGGTTGTCCAGCAGGCTTTATGCACACCTGTCCTACTCTGGCTCTGATTGGCCAGGACTTATTGCCTTCATCAGTTGGGTTGGTTAGTTTTGGGCATGAGGAGTGAAACTGGTCAGAGCCACATGTAACAGTAAAATGCTTCATTACTAAATTAATGAAGCTAAAAGAGGAGGTATGTTGTGTTTGGCCTGGACCTGTTTTTATTAGTTTTCACTTCAGTTTATTTTAGAGAAACTTAACAGTCCGCTGCAGCTTCTCATTGATCGTTAAAGCAGCTCAATGAGTCGGTCGATCAGGAGTAAATCATCAAAACCAGGAGGCCTCATTTATAAAAATGTTTTTCAATTTGTACTTTAACTTAGTCTCAGAATAATTTCTGATTAAGGTTAAGTTCCATTCATGAAAGATACTGAGCTGAAAATGTATAACTAAAGCAGCTGTGATCTATAAATCTCAAATGAACTTTTGTCTTACAATCAGTGATTTCCCCTCATATAATAAGGAACAGATCAGGAACACTGTAAAAAAAAGTGTCTTAAATAAATGTTTGACTTTTGTTTTGTGAGTTTTGGAAACACAACATTTTGTATTTCAAAAACTGTTGAGTAACCTTATTAAAATGAAAGTGAATAATGGTTATAATTTAATATTTTCAGCTGCAACCATTTATATATAACCTTTAAACTCAAAAATCATTGAGGACTGGTCCTCAATGATACAATATAAAAACAAAACATAAAAATGATAAAAGACAGAAGGTGAAAGAAGCAATTAAAACAACAAATGAATGTTATTCATAAAAATACAAGATACAAATACTAAAAGTAAAATAGGTACAAACAGAGGCTGTGCAGTTATTGATCATGGATGTGAATTCACCTCGGGACACCAAAATATTGATTATTTTTTTTAGGGTGTTTTGTTCCAGATCGTCGGGGCACAGAAACTAAAAGCAGATCTTCCCAGTTCAGTAAAAACTCAGGGAACTTGTAGGGAAAGTCAGTCATTGCATCGAGTTTGATGTGATCCAGAAACCAAACTAACTTAAATGAAAAATGTACGGTGGCAGTTTCCCAACAATGGCCTCGTAAATAAACATTTAATTTTCAAGCACTCAAATAACGACGAATCAGGCGAACAGTTTCTGAAATGCAGAATTCTTTGGGTCTCTAAAACTCAAAAGTTTAAGTTAAGAATATATTAACTTTTTTTTTTTCTCGCTTATTTCACTTCAAAGTTAAAGTTTGACTTAAAACTCAAAAATGTAGAGAAGACAGTTGCCTTGAAATTACAGTGAATAAACATGAAGCGAAAGAGAAAAAACAGCGATGGCAGAGGAGATTGAAACCAGACAACATGGATTATTCAGCAGTGGGCTGACAAACAAACATGAATACGTAGTTTGTGTTTGTGTCGCTATTCATTCATCACCTGTAATTGATCATTTTTATCACACTGTTCATGAAACTAATGCAAAATTCACTTCAGGCTGCGAAATCCTGACAAAACCAGCAGGGGAATCATTCAAGTCGAGTCTAGACTAATTAGAGGTAAGTCATTTCCATGACAAAGTGTGGGTTTATAAATAACTACTTATACTTACACTTGGCTTTGTACTTCAGTCCATTTTATAAATGAGGCACCAGGAGCACAGAAACCTGAAAAAAGACTGAATATGTTCTGCAGAACAGGTCACAAAACACTTTCTAACAGGGATCACTGAGTCCTGACACTCTGATCAACAAAGTTTTTAGCTTTTGTCCTGATGCTCGATTCTGGACGACGACTCTGAAACCTCTCTTTTCACTCTGAACTTTTCTGTGCATCAGAACTGACACAAATGTGGTGGGGGCGGACACATCATCATCGTCGCTGCACGGCGAACAGAAATCACCTGACAAACGGTTAAAAACAAACAGAAACGGACGGGCAGGAGTGACCGTCGTGGCCTCATCCGAACGCCAGCAGACGGCCTCGGCTCTGCGCTGGATTTCCTGCCAAACTTTGAATAGCCTGTCCCTGAAAACCAATAACCATGAGGGTGTGAAATTGTCCTGTCATCACTCTTTCTTCCATCCCTCCTCTCTCATTTTCCCCCCTTCTCTGTCTCCTCCATCTTTCCCCACCTCTCGCCGAAGCTGATGTGTCGTCCAAACAATGCAAAGCAATAAGCAAGCAAATCGCAGTAATCACTCAGTCGATGATACACAATCACCCGCTCAGCACGCGGCGGGAGACATGGCGACCTGGCAGCCTTATCGATCTCCGAGGTTGGGGTGGGGGTGGGCAATTAAAGGCACCCCGGCAGTTAACAGATGGTGAGTGACGGCACTCATAAACCTCGCACTAAAAGACTAATGTCCTACAAGCTGCAGCCGGCGTGGAAGCCATAAACAACCCTGCCGCCGACTGTCAGCGCTGCGGGTGGGGAGAAGGGGATGATGGGAGGCGAAGGGCCCAGCTGCTGCCTTCCCGAAACACGGCTTGACACGCTGGGGGGTCCGCAGAGCCGTGCACCGAGCGCTGATGGAGGTCGTGGAGAGACAGACTGCTCTCAGCCTTCAATTACAAAATCTAAATGGGGACTGAACGGTTCAGTCTGACCGAGGAGACAGAATGACACTGTACTTTATGATCTCAGCAAAGACAAGAGTGTGTCTTCTTTGTGATCACAAGAAAACACTAGATTTTCATCACTCTTGGGATGGAAATGTCAGTCATTTCGTTGGTCCGCATGTTTGCTATGAGCTTTTGTACATTAATGATCCCTAAGGATGAACCCTACTCACTTTGTTGCCACCATGATAGAGATCTTCTTCTATCTATGATCTTCACGGGTCCAGAAATATGTGCACGAACCCAAAAAGACCTGCAAATATACTGTCCGGAACCAAACCAAATCTGTCAGACCTGTCAAATGTCAAACCTGATTCAGGCGGGAGACACAGACCCCATCTGCACCAACTTCACAGCTAATTGCTATTAGCAAGACAAGTTGTTAAAGCAAATCTTTGTGTCTCATATAACATTAGTGGCCTTCTCCTCATCCTTCACGCCAAGAAAGTTGGCATCCATGTTATTCCTGTTTCTGACTGAAACAACATGGCTAATACACTTCTTGTTTCAGTTTCAAAGTTCACCTGTTGTCATGGTGGCAGATAAATGTGACTTGTTTAGAATCTATTGTGCAGTTTTCTTGCATCGAGCACAATAAAGAAAACTTTGACCGTTTCCCTCTTGAACTCTTGAACTGAACAATGATTCTCATTCATTGTCAGCTGCTAACGTTAATCAATTATAATCTGTGTTGTCTGAGATGAGTCTGACCTCTGCTCACCGACCCTTCACCTCCTGAGCAGAGGTATTTGGCGCCACCCCGTAACCGCAGATGCACGTCCATCATGATCAGCACTGTCCGATCGCGACCGGGTCCTCCGGGTTTGTAAATAGCGAGCAAGCTGCATGTGCAGTTCGGCAACAGAAGTATGGATCACAACAGCTTGTCAGTGGGCGCTGCAGACACGAGCAGTTTTGGTTGTGTCCTCGGTCCAGTCAACACACGCTGTCGATTGCTCTGAAACAGTTCAGATCCTGACAGAATCCTACAACTTGAGCTGACCAGTGGGATATCGATTCTGTCAACCATACACGCGACGGCCAGACCTTTTGGTGATTTTGGTGCTGGTAAATTGTCAAATTCAATGTTTCCAGATTCGTAACTTGTCTGGATGACTGGGGGAGAATGCTCCTTCTGTTGCTGAAGTCTGCATGCAGCTTTTTGGAGACATCAGCTGTAAAAGGGTCTATAGATCCAGGACCTGCGGAAAAAGAATGGGAACCAACTGAGTGTATAAAACGGGGTCCTCGATCCGGTCTCAGGTCTCAGGTTTGGATGGACCCGTGAAGACCTCTACAGCATGAGGTTCATACTTGTGTGAAATGTTTAAACAACTACTGGCTGGATTGCAGTGAAATTTGGGTCAGACATTCAACTTCGGTGACAGTCTGACTTTTCATTTAGCGCCATCATCAGGTCAACATTTTAATAAATCCAATACTTTCATTGATCAAAATCAGAATTATTTCCTGCAAAACTAATGACATTCATGTCTAAACAGCCTGTGACTAACACTAGGGTTGCCCCCAACTTAAGATTTTCTTAGTCATGTAGTAGTCGACCAGTCATTGCGTGTTTATGATATTAATTAATTTTATTATTTAAATATACATGTTTAGGGCATGAAGCAAGCGTGCAATGACATACGTCAGCTCTCCAGTCATTCTTAATAAAATGGGCGGAGCAAGAATGTTTCCAGGTATTTGGACCAAACTTTGCTGCTGTAAATGTGGACTGACAGCAGCGGTAAGAAAAACCACAATATTCTTCCTGTGAGTGAAGTATTCAGAGGAGTGTTTCCCACAATCCTTTGCTGATCAATACGGCTTGCCTCTGCTGACGATCAATGAACCTCTCAGTTTATAGAGAGTATGGAAATAACTCAGGCTTGGGCTGTTTCTTTTTATAAATAGTAGCAGAGAAAAAAATCTTCACTGGCGAGACACAAGAAACAGCACAGGTAGATCATCGCCTCTGCAACGTTACAGAAAAATGACTTTCTTGTGGTGATTGACAGGGGAACTCTCCGGCCCGTTATTCTGAAACCCCAATAGTAAAAAAAAAAATCCATTTTGACCAAAAGTCCATCGCCTGTTATCCGAAAATACACACCCTGCAGATGTTAGATCAGTGACTGCCGGCTGTGTCGATCGTGTTGAATCGTTGGGGATTTTCTCTCATTAGAGGATCTTTTCAGCCATACACCAAATTTTATTCCATTTTAAATTTTCCTTTGTTAGCATGTTAGCATGAGTTTCACCTCCATTAGTTGGATTTGTTAGATGAAGGCTGATCAAAAACTCAGTCAGAGTTTTCTTAGTATCCTAAAGTTCTGACAAAATCAAACATATTTGACACTTTCAAGCAACATTTTCAGGAAAACAGGCTTTTGGTCCAGTGTGACATTTTTGTGGCTGTTTCATTTTGTTTTTGGAATAATAGGGCAGCAGAGCACTGGTTTGGCACCAAGGACACATCATGGTTTGGGTTAAAAGAAGTACTTCGTTAAGATCAGAGAACCTTCGTCATCATGGTTACGATAATAACCACGTGGGGATCTGTCCATCCCCTCCGACCTTCTCAACATCATCCAATTTCCTCCATTTCTTCTGAAAGACAATGATCTCAGGATTTTATGAAGTCACAACTCAGTTAAGTTGCATCGTTAAATCTTCATGATGTTTCTTAAAATTAATCTCAGAAGCCAGAAGAATATTTCTCCATCTCTCCCAGGCTGACATTTACGTGTTTGTTGTCGAAAGCATCATGAATGCGAGAGAAAATTAATTCCAGTCTGACAGATGGAGGCCAATTAGACTCTCGGGCCGCTCGTTAAGGTGGCCGGCTGAGCCCGCTGGGTGAGCGTGTGTCTGCGTGTGTCTGCGTGTGTGTGTGTGTGTAGCTCTGTGGTATGTGTGTGTTTGGGAGTTGTTTGTTTACGGTGCAGCAGAGTCAAAGTCAGACTGTGTTACCTGTCCACCTTCACCGCCGTCTCCCTCAGGTCACAGTCACCGTCCAGTCAGCGTCTAACCTGATCTCACGGATTGTTTTTGTGTTTCAGACACCGGGATGAACGGTGAGCTGCGAGCCGGTCGCGTCACGACAGCCAAGAGAGGAAGTGGCGCCCCCAACAGGTGAGTGTGCGCCGCTACACCGCATGTCTGTGGTTCAGGTGGAGGAGGGCAGCAGCTCCAGCAGCTTTAAGTTGTCAGCATCCTTCCAAACCAACAATGTGACCTTCACACCCGCTGTTCAAGCGAGCCGGGAAATGCAGCTCTGTGCAATCACAGTCAAACTGTTGAAAAAAGGGTTTGTTGATCATTCAGCACAGTGTGAGAAATGAGTACGTGTGCACCAAACAGCAACGCAGCGAGAGGCACAGACAACTTTAAGATTCAGGAAAGGTTTTTAGGAGCAAACTGTGGAAACAGGAGCAAACTAAACTTTTAAAACAATAATCCTGAGACAAAGTATTGATTATCAAAATGAATAAATCAAAATAAGATTATTAATATGAAGAAATGATCAGTAGATATAATGATCATAGTAGTTTTCAGTGCTGGTTGCTGGTTGTGGTTCTGCTGTCAGTGTTTCTGTGAGGCTGACAGTGAGTGACGGTCCAGCTGTCCCCAGCTTTAACCTCATTCTCTGTTTACATGGAAACTAAAGCCAACCCGTCCTCCAAATCCCAGCGCCGCCCGCCGCTGGACGGATTAAAACCGGGACGAACACAACTCTGCGCCGGCCAGAGCTGCTGGGATTTACAGCCAGGCAGCCACACATCCAGCCCCGCAGAGACCGTGAGGATCTGTGGAGAGAACCAGAGAGGGAACAGTTCTCAGATATCTCACGTCCTGCAGATCTGTGAGAGAGCAGCCTTAAATAAAACTCATTACCATCACTGAGAGAAACTGAGGTGAAGGGTCACAGGTCACAGACTGAACCGAGAGTTATGTGGATGGTAGAATTAATGCTGTCTCACTCTGCCACCTCAAAAGTTATCCAATAATACTGATCCAACATGAGGTTCAGTGGTGGAACAAATACTTTCCTGTATACAAAAGGGTGATGTTATATAAATAATTAATATTGCAAGTCTGTATTAAAGTTTTTGGTACTAGAAAAATAAAAGCAGTCGCTTTTTCAGTCCACCAAAGTAGTTTAGACCAGCTGAGGTCATGTTGACAGCCCTGCTTTGCTACAATAGTCGAGTCAAGTCAGATTTTATTGGGATAGTCCAATATCACAAATCACAATTTGTTTCAAGGAGCTTTACAATTTGTGCAGTGTGCAACTCTCCCTGTCCTGTAGAGCGTCGAAAGAGTAAAACTCCCCTAACCTCCCTCACAAAATCATAAAAAATACAGTATTTGAATATAGAATCATAATATATATGTTAAATATATATGTGTAGAATGTGAGTCCAGGAGGTTGTCAAACAGCATCCGCTGTCGGCCATTGGACTGGTGAACGACGTGCCACGAGCAGACTGAAAACTTAATGTTATTAGACAGAACAGATGTTGACAAAGTTTTCCACTGGGGACATAATTTGCATTAGAAAAAAAGGTAATAAATTGCAAAATTTGTTGTTGCAATAATATCACAAAATGGTTAAATTGCAGTAATGTTGCATCGTTGGGCCTCTGGTGATTCCCACTCCTGAAAATACCAAAAGTAAAAGTACATTTCAGTATATACTGACAGTAAAGTTGTATCGTATCGTATCGTATCGTATTGTATCTTACCGTATCGTATTGTATCTTACCGTATCGTATCACTTGCTGGGTAGCTTGTGAATTCCACCAAGAGATAAATAAAGTTTTATCTTTATCCATGATAAAACATCATTATTTATTAGTTGAATATTTTTTGTATAATTTATCTGACTGTGCAAAGTAACTAAAGTGATCAGATAAATGTAGTGTAGTATATGTAGCATATTGGGGTTGTCAAAGATCACTGTGACCTCACTAAACAAAAGAAATCATACACTAATTATGACAAAATTTCACACAGAATATCTGTAAGGTTAAAATGATGACAGTAGTCAGGTTTCCATCCGAATCTTTCGAAATTTTTGAGCGAATTTAGTGAAAATGCGCAAAAAGAAAATGCGACTTTATGCCCGTTTCCATTTGTTATTATTTTACGATTAATGAGACGAGAGTGCGCCCTGAGATGACGTGATCGGAGAGCGTCTCTCTGCCACAAAACAAACAACATACTCGGCTGACAGTCAACGACTGATTAATAGCATTAATTTTCGCTTCTTTTATTAACTCCAGAAAAATTTCAGTTTCTTCGTCCCCCCAAACATATCTTACTTTATCGCCTGCTGCTATTTTGTGTGACCACAATGTATACGTGTGACGTGGTATTCGGTCCAGTCATCGTTTATCCGCAAAACCTGTTTCCATAGCAAAAAGTCGCACTTTCCTTTTATCGATACTCGGACAAATCCACCCCCTCCAAGCGTAAAAACTTTTTTGCGAATTTTCAGCCTTTTTTCGAATTTCTAGCGTTTCCATTAATGTTTATTTTCGCTATTTTTGAAAATTCGAATAAGAATAGGTGGATGGAAACCCCACTAGTGATTTATATCCAAAAGGTCAACTTCACTCACTGACATCATATGTTGTCTGTAAAAATAGTGTCTATATCACACATATTAGTATAGTAATAACTTCCATTTTGCTGAAAATCAATAAATACACTTTATACTTAATTAAAATATATTAAATTCCTTCAAAGTTGTCACTATAAACATCATATTACTGTGGGCAGACATGGATGTAAACTGTAACATCACTGGTTGGTGGAGACGTGCAGCTCTGAGGCGGTGCGGCCTAGTTCCAGTTTGACTGAGAGCTCTGAGAACATTTTGGGCACAAATTCAGGAGACTCATCAAGCAACTGATCACACAGAGACACATTCAGAGACGGAGAGCGCTCAAATTCACCAGAGGAGTAAAATCTGATCACAGAAACAGATGGATGATGTGTGAACACGTCCGATCGGGGATGTTTTACATCTTTTGGGATGGTGATATGTTACCTTTCAGAGATAACAGTGAGCGTTTGGTGAGTTGAAACACAGCATTTGAGCGTGAAATGTAGTCAAATGAAGCCATTTTAGTCAAAAGGTTGGAGTTTTCTCTACCTCGGTAGCAGTTTGCAGTCTTGAACTTTGTTTTAAAGTGCGAACAAGTCTCAAGCTTCATGTTTTGTTTTTCCCTGTCAGCTGATGTGTTGAAGAGACTTTATTTTTCAGGTCATAGACATTTGTGGGCGAGCAGCTTCTTCGAGGAAACTTTGAAACAAGCCAGCAGGATGTGACTTTGATGAAACTTGGGGCGACATGTTTTCTCTTGTAACTTGTGAATACTTTTGTCATTGATAAATGTTGGAGCCTCGCTGGGCTTCTGGATGTTTTCAGGCGAGTTTTCTGCTGCTCAGAGCAGGTTTACTGTCGTTAGTTTTGATTAGGAGACAGAGAAGGAGGCCGGACCCATCTGGAGCACAACCTGGTGTGTTCAGATGGGGAAATACTGCAGGAAACACACACACACACACACTGATGGGGGGAGGTGTGTGTGTGTGTGTGTGTGTGTGTGGAAGGGCTCAGATCCCAACTTCTGAAAAACATAAAGTTGTCCTCTCAGTAAACTATTTCTAAATAAATTATACGACTAACGATTATTTTCATCATCGATTAACCTGTCGATTATTTTCTATATATTTTTACTAACCTAAGAGGGAATTTGGAAAATGAAGGTGAATGATTTACTTCACCCTGATATCTTTGAGGGTAATTCTGGTATTTTTACACCTGAGCCTTTTTTTAAAAAAAACATATTTTGGGGTCTAAAACACTAATAAGTACAAAAAGTTTTGGAATTGGTCGAGTAGATCCCCTTAGTCAGCAGCCGTGAAACAGGCTGCAACATAATCCACGAGGGAAAATTCACCCAAAGTACGTCCACAAGAGGAGCAAAGACATGCCGTCATCTGTCTGTGTATCTATTCAGACAGAGGACCAGAAGAGGAAGTAGCTTATATCAAACATCAAGTTACAACAGGCTAATATTTTATTTTCTAACCTAATATTCACTGGTATATGGAGATGTTCCTGGCAACTAATTTCACTGTAATTAAATGAAATTAGTCAACTAGGTAAGAAAACAGTTCAAATTCAACAGAATTTATTAACTGATAATGTTAAATATTTTCCAAATACTGCATGTATTAAGAGACAGTTAAAGTTAAATATAACTGAGATCTGTGGCACTTTGCACTGAGAACATGTTGCAAATTATCCTTGAAACCTGATAAAACTTCAGTAAATGTTTCAAGCTTTCAGAGCGATCAGGATCACAGAGTCATTGTTTACTCTGAGCTGATGCTAACTGACACAGTGTGGCTAACGTTAGCAGAGCTATCAGCAGCAGCGGTCTGCTCTGCCTGCAGGTTCACGTTCGTGTCTGTGCTGAATGTGGTCACACGTCGCTCCACTTCAGTGGCTTTATGACAGTTTATTCTGGTAAAGCCAACATACAACCTCATTTTCATTTTCTAGATCAAAATACAGAAAAAACCACGCCGGTTTTATGAACTTTCATCTGTCCCACTTTGCTAATAACAACATTCGAGCCACATAGGCATTAGCATTAAACTGCCGTTGGAAGGAAAAAGTGCTTTTTAAATCAACACATTCTGTTTTGCATTGGAAATATTGTAAAGATTAAAAAAAAGTACATAAAAATATCCTTCAAACATCCTTCAGTTGGAGGGAATAATCTTGGATGTTGCATCAGTGATTGATGACAGTAGATGAGACATTTTTTTTTAACATTGCCAAGTTATTCATTGAGCTGACTTTTTCAGAATAATAATGAGCGACTCTGTTTCTATCACATTACTGCTGCTTTCCCAAAAGAACATATTCAGATTCAGGTGCAGCCTTAATGTTTGTTTCTGCCAGTGAAAGGCTCAGATTAGGGCTGCAACTAACAATTATTTTCACAGTCGAGTAATCGGTTGATTATTTTCTTAATTCACTCATAAATAGTTTGTTTTAAAATCAGAATCAGAAAATTCATTCTCAAATGTCTTGTTTTGTTCACAACTCAAAAATATTCAGTTTACTGTCAGAGAGGAGTAAAGAAACCAGAAAATATTCACATTTAAGAAGCTGAAATCAGAGGATTTTGACTTTTTTTTCTTGAAAAATGAATCAATAATCGTTGCAGTTGTAGCTCAGATTGTTATTCCAAGTGTCTGACAGCATTATGGTAAAAAGATCCCTACAGAGACGGACCTTTTTGTCAAAGATTAAGATCCTTTTTGTTTATGCAGAAACAGCTGATTTATCATTTGGTTCAAAGCCTCCAGACTCCATTTAAGAAAGCAGTAATTTTAGTTTCTGCATCGATCATTTAGCTTGTTGTTTGTGAGGCCTCTGAGTTTGTGTTGGTCCAGATGGATTGCTTTGTTACCTTCCCTGCAGACATTTTAGTCTGAAGTGTTTTTTGGCAGATTATCGGTATTTGTTTGATGTGAGTTTTTAAAAAAAAAAAGAAGCTCAAACTCTGCTCTTACCATCAATATCAGCTCTATAAAACTCTCAGCTCTTTATAACTGAATTCATAAGTTCAGTACATGATTGATTTCTTCTCCAAGGACTCAGATATTGTCTTCTAGTGTAGGTGATTTTCTTACAACATAGTTTAATAGTTGTGGACACATTGCAGAATCATCTGCACCATGACTCAGGCTAAATATCTCCATAATATGCTCTCATGATTTACTGTTTGATTCCTCGCTCCGTCCCTGCTCCTCCACAGCTCCGTCTCTCTCGGGCTGCAGCCCTCAGAGAGCCGCCGGTCGCTCCGTCCTGCATTTAAATCATTTTTCTCCCCGCGGACGTCCTTTTATGTTTTAAAGAGAAGCTTTTTAAAGCAGCGCCTGCTTCTCTGAGCTTCAGTCTGACTCTGAGCTTCAGAGACAGAGACTACGGGGACACTCTGAGTTCTGGTCTGAGGTGAAGGAAACCGAGCTGGGGGGGTGTGTTTTACTCTTTATCAATGCTTAACTGCACCGACGTTGTGAGAAAAACATCGTTCCCTCTGGTATTTCTCCCGTCTGGCTTCACTGTAGTTGCTTAAAGCTTCTACCAGCTGCATGGTGTGTGTTTATTGATTAGATCATCATTAATCAGATGAGATGATCAGCTGTTGGAGCAGAGAGGACGCCAGCATTTACTTATGTTGACAAGAAGTGAACAAATGTCACATTAGTGGATATGCCAGGGTGTTGATTATGTGCATTAATCTTCTACACCTGATAAAAGTGATAATTGATCCTGATCTGATTCCTGATGCTCGGCTGTCTCAGATCAGCTGTTATAGTTCTGATTTTGATTCCTTCAGATGATGGTCAAATTTCCATCCTGCAGCACAAAAAAAAAACAAAAAAAAACAGTATTTCCAGAAAATCATCAGAAAATGTGAATGAATATGAAACTTGAGCCCTGGTATTAAAATGCATAAATCCCTGCAGAAGAAAAGGTAACAGCTGCTAGCTTGTTTACATTCATACTGTTAGCGACCAGATGCTAACTTGCCATTTTCAGTGTGTAGGTTGCTAACTCGCTAACTGGTTGTTGTTTCCTGTAGTGACGGGATTTTGGAAATTAAACGTGCAGATAATGACGCCTGAAATAGGCGTCCAATAGCAGGATTATACCCACAGTCTGAATCCGGTGAGTTTGACTAGATTTCAGGGAAACTTCATCATATTTTATATTATGTTGTATCATAATATTATTTTAACTTGATTACTTTCTGTTACTCCTCGATATGATGAAGACGTTGGTGAAAGATGGCAGCAGAAGAGACTAAAGAATAAAAACTAAACTCAAACTACAACGTCCATCAGCCTCACTAACACAGACTGAACGAGAGAAAATCAAACTGAAATGAAATGCAAATATGTGAATGAAAACAAACAGCTCTGACTGTGTGTGTGTGTGTGTGTGTGTGTGTGTGTGTGTGTGTGTGTGTGTGTGTGCGAGTCAGTGTGAAGAGAAGCTGTTTGTCATCATGTTGGATGATCAGTGTCACAGAGTCCAGCAGCTGTTAGTTTAACGTGACATGATGTCTTCAGTCAGAGCTGCTGTCCTGCTGAGAGCACACACACACACACACACACACACACACACACACACACACACACACTGGCATTGTTGTGCAATTATGCAACTCCTCTCCGGGGCTTCACTAAATCACTCCAGTATGATCGATGGCTGCGTCCTCTCTGTGTTTGGTTTGCAGACAGACACGCAAACATGTCTGGACTTCTATACTTGTGAGGACCCTGATTCAGAGCGTTTACAACCAAGTTATATTTGGCTTCCCGCAGTAAGATGATTTCTTTAGAATCATGTAACTGGATTTCCGCTGCTGTTCCACCCCACTGCCGGATTAATGACTCCCAGTATTTCTGTCTTCAAATGCAAATTCTGCTTTTATTTAATTGTTTACTGTGAGCATGAATACAAACAGACTCAACTCAACTCAACCCGACTCAAGTCGTATCCGATTCCTATTTTGTCCTCACATGTCATACCAGAGCACAAGGAGAGGAAAAAAGGACAACAGAACGACTAACGCTGTGTTAAAAATAAATAAAATAGTGTTTATTCACATTACTGCATATTTATATTTAAAAACTGACCTGTTTTTATTGTGATTCACATCCCGTCCACTCTCTCATCCTGTGGGAACCCCCGACAAAAAGTTCTGTAATCTGAGTCTGGGATTAGAGAAACCTGCTTTATCCAGGTGAGAGCAGAGATCATTTTGTGCTACAATGCTTCTTTATACTTTAAATTATTCTATACAAAGTCTGACTAAAACTGAAACTAAGACAACACCTGACTGTCTGTGAAGCCCTGATGCACACACACCAAAAACAAAACATAAACACACAAAAACAGGACTGACACTGTGTCATTTCTCACTACTATAGTTGAAAGGTTGAGGGTCAAAATCTGATTACTGGTCTGCTGCATGTATACACAGATTTACACAAAGCTGGTTACTACATTTTATGTAAACATGTTTCACTGCTCACCTCTGATTTGGTTTCTCTGATTCTCTGATTGACAACATTTGCATGTACGAAATATTCTGGTTTTTGCCCCTATTCAGAAAAAGACAATATTCCTAAGTTTTTTAAATGGATAATGAATAATCCACTGATATTACTATTTAAATGCAGCTGTACATACTCTGATTCACGTTATGTCGTATGACCGGCAGCATATGCAAAAACCTGTTAATATCCAAGTCTGTGTGTTTCTCTTTCTGCCCAGAAATATTGGCTTTTGTTTTGTTTGTTTGTTTTTATAATTACTTGATAATGCACAAAAACTGTGACATTAAATCATTTCCACCAACAAATAAAACCAACAAAAACAGCAAGAAAGAAAAAAAAACGTGTAAACATAGAATAAGATGAAATCATATAATAAATTATGATATTAAATGATAAATAACCTTATCCTGCCTTTAAACCTCAAACCAGGTTTTAATCCTCAAACAGAGACTTCAGGAGCAGACAGAATGTTGTCACTAAAACTGAAACTGGTCCTCACACTGATAGAACTATAACAGACACACACACACACACACACACACACACACAGACAGACAGTTTGGACGGTCTGATCCGGGCTGAGCGGTTTGTCTCTCATCAGCCTCGGGGATCTGAGGACGGCTGTCGTCCAGACGGCCGCTCAGCATCCAAACACACAACAAGGAGGAGTCGCGGTGATGTCACTGAGTGACCTTTGACCTTTACATCACAGCTCACGTGCAGCAGTGAATCAGCATGTTGTCATACAGCTGCACAGATCAGGAGCTACTGACCATCAGACACACACATCGTACTGTTACTGACACTACAGACGGATCATCAGTGGTACGACAGCTTACCTCATGTTGGAACCATTGTTTCTGTACTGCTGCTCCTCTTTACTTCTTCTTCTACTGTCACAACTAAAACTACAACAGTTTGTAAGCTAGGGTCAAGAAATTGGTTTTAAATTTGCAATTATTGACTTTTTTTTGCAATGATTCATAATCTTTCAAGATAGAATCACGATTCTGATCGTTTCGCTCTCTCCAATGTGCGAGTTTTGTCTTTGGAAATTGAAAAACTATGTCATCCTTGCATTGAAGCCGCCCTTATCAGAGCACTTTTTGTCTTGTAATTCCACTATAACAACCACAACATCTCCATCAGCTGTTTGTCTCTTGAGTCTCGCAGACGAGCACCATCCCCGCAGCCCTCCTGCTCCGACACGCACGGCATGCTGGGACTCTCGCGGGTTGCTTCCCACCAAATCCATGTGAATCAGCGTTTAATTAACTGATGGGGGAGCTTCCCAGACTCCCAGCAGGTCTCAGTTTGTACACTTTTCACATTGATCTTTGGATTTGTCGGAGGTGGCGTCTCCGACTGCATAAACCGTGTTTTTACCTCCTCCTGATTAACTTCACATCCACTGAGCGAGGAGGCAGACGCAGGAAAATCAAAGGAGAGACAGAGGACGAGAGAGAGATAGAGAGAGATAAGGAGATGATGGAGAGAGAGAGAGACGAAGGGGGAGAGAGAGAGAGCTGTGCAGAACACTGTAATTATGTCGTCTCGTCCCTCGATCGCCCTGCTGAGATGAGCGTTTAGTGAAAGAGATGAATCAGCGTTTCCTTTGAGGAGAAAAATAACAGCTCGATAAAGAGGCCGCACAAAAAAAAAAAAGAAAAAACAAGAAAACAAAAACCATTTAACCCACCACACACACACACACACTCGCACACCACTCACACACACACACACACACACACACACACACACCTGTCTCTT
>JAJHUR010086411.1:0-22320 GCA_027495735.1 Lutjanus campechanus
AAAAAAAAACACTGACCTAAATAAAGCCAGACAACGGTGTGACAAGACAAAGGAAAAAGAACGAGAGGAAAAAAAATAACAAAGAAGGGCCCCATGTTCTACACTGTAAACAACGAGAGGCTCAGGAGATCAACTTGATCCTCTAATTAGGGCAGAAACCTGATCTGTGTCCCAGCTGTGGAAAGCTGGCGAAAATGGCTTCATTTAAGCAAACAGCAGGAGGTGACACCTGGCCAACCCACTCTCACACTCTCTCCAGTGGGACTCCATTACACAATGATCTGTTTTTGTGCAATGCTCCTTTTTCCATCTTCCGCTGTTTGTTCTTTTTTTATCTTGTCCATCCTGTTAGCAAAAACACAGCAGGTCATCACTGTTTGTCTTCAGCAAAATGCTTCTGACTCGGTTTTTAGCTTGATAGAGACGTCTCCGCAGCTGATAGAAACATCCTCAAGTAGAAAAATAAACGGGCTAAAAAACAAAACAAAACTGTACTGTACTGTACTTATGTAGATTTTTCAGGTATCTGTATTTTACTTGAGCATTTATTTTTCTGACAACTTTTTACTTTTACTCCCCAGATTTTAACACAAATATCTGTAATTTCTCCTACTTATAATTACAAAAAAGACATAAGACGAAAATGACTAAGGGACATAACAAAACGAAAGCGATGTAAAAAGTGTTGCAAAATGAATACAATGTAGCAAGACATAAGAAGAAAACTGTGTGGAAAAAGATGTTACAGTATGTAACAAAATGAATATAACGTAAGACGAAAATTACGTAAAAGATGTAATGAGATGAAAACGACATAACGAGACAGAAACTGCATAACAATACATAACACGATGAAAACGATGTAAAGAAAAAAATATGTAAAAGACGTAACAAGACAAAAATGACGTAACAAGACGGAAACAGCGTAACAACACATAATAAGATAAAACTGATGTGATGACGAAAATGACATAAAAGATGTAATAAGACGAAAATGATGTAACAAGACAGAAAAAAACGGGTGGAGAAAACGTGAGGAGAAATGTTCTTAAGAGGGTGACTTTTTACTTTTATACTTTGAGTCTATTTCAGAGTACTTTATCACTTTTACTTGAGTAATTCTACTTTTACTTCACTTTTTTCAACCAAGTGTCTGTACTTGAACTTAAATACAGTTGAAAGAAAGTAATTCTGGTAGATTCTAAAGTAGTTCTGGTGAATTCAAGTGTAGAATGAAAGTAGTTCTTACATGAAGAACATGACATCAGTGTCATTTTCTAATTTAAAAATGTCTTTCTCTAATTTCCCTGATTTCAGCTTCTCAGATGTTAATATTTTGTGTTTTCTTCTATGACAGTTAACTGAATATCTTGTGGGCTGTGGGCAGAACAAGACATTTCAGAATGTTACATTCGACTTTGGGAAACACATCCATATTTTTCTCCATTTTATGGACGAAACAACTAATCCATTCATAGGAAAAAAACAATCAACAGATTATTCGATAATGAAGATAACCGTTAGTTGTAGCCCTACGCTCAATCAACACCCAGTCCTGCAGTTTCAGGTCTGACGAGAGAAATCTGACCTGGTGATTTTCAGCTAATTCTAGCAACAAAATCCCCGGAGCATCGGGACTATCCAGTAACGAGAACAGAAAGAAAAAAAAACACCAACCATTCACCTCCCGAGAGAGCCTCATTAATTATTGACAGGGCTTGTGATTGGAAGCATCAATCACAGCGGGCCTTGAGGGTTGAAGGCTGCTGATGGGGGGGGCATTACCATTACTGAGGGAAATATTTTATGAGAACATGATGGAGGTCGAGCATGATGTCAGCAGTAACTCCCAGAACGGTCATGAAAACATGACTGGAACATGAACGCTCGATATTTTAAAGAGAAAAAGCAATATGTTTTTTGGTGGATGAAGGTTCGACTGTTCATGAAACAGAGGGCTTCATGTAAGAAGCACTCAGATGAAGAGAATCCTTCTTCATAATGATAAGTGATTTGAAGGACCAGTACTCCTGTGGTGAACCCACGCAGTGTTTTTAATTAATCTGAGGGACTGTGTGGGTGTATATAGACTGTGCTTAATAGGCCTTTTTAACAGCAGGCATTCATAGTAGGAAAAGGACGGGTCTAAATAACAAGATGAATGGCTGGATTCCATTAAGCTGCTTCAGTTTCAGGGTCCTGGTATCGTCCATGCTGGTTCACTGTCACACTGTCAAGCCTTACTGGGACCTTTTAACAGAGCCATCAATATTATCAGGAACTCCTGTGCTTTTTCTGTTCTGACAGGTCAAAATGTTTGCTGTGAATAAACTGGACTGACATTTTTTCTGATTCTTCTACGAACAGTCATCCATGCTTTTATCTCCTCCACACTTGGCCGCTACAGTGCAACTTGTACAAAATGCTGCGATGCAAACACCTTAACTCGTACAAAGTGACCTCATGACACTCATCCTTGCTGCCTTTTGTGAGTTTTAGTTTTTCAAGATTTTAATGGTGCGGCTCCTGCTTTTATCTGTGATCTGCTGACTCCCACTCAGCCGGGTCGCTGCTTGAGGTCCTCTGACACTGCACTGCTATCAGTTGCAAAATCAGGACTTGTCATTAAAGGTGACTGTGCTTTTGCTGTCTGAGCCCCTCATCTCCCCTCACCACCTAAATATATATATATATACAGTATACAGCCACTACAGAGGACACACACTCACATTCATGGTGTTCACTGTAACATTTACATTATTTTTTCTTGTTTTATGTTTTATATCTTGTGTTTTGGATTTTCGTGATGGATTTTCATGGATGATCAGTGCAGTATAAACAAAGTTAATATATAATAGCAATAATAATAATATACATGGATGATTTATTTATTAAAACATAAATGTCACCACTTGATGCACTGTACCAGATTATAGCTTAACCTTAATCGGCATCTGTAGTCCCTTGGCAGGTCAGAACAAAGAAACAACACAACAACATAATAGAAAGTTATAGAAAAAACACATAAGACACAATACAATACAAAGCTACACACAATAGCACACAATATGTGGTGTCAAGAATAAGTGGAAACACCTGTATGAATGTGCAGGTTATTTTAAAGAACTGGTTACAACTTTTTTTCTCTTTTTTAGAATTTCCTTTCATGCACAAACAAAATGCAGAGCTTCACTGGCTGGTTGTAAAAGTGATGTACAAATTCTCTTTCTTAAAGGATTTCAAGCTCTGTACCACGGAGTTTTTCTTTTTACCTTCTGGTGACATTTTCATGAATCAAACAGCCACAAATGGAAAAGTAAGTTGTGTTCAAACGAATGCAAAACAAATCTTCAAGTTATCCAAGCAAATTTGAAGGCTGGGCTTTTTTTTTTTTTTTTTAAAGCCTGGTTTTATTTGTTTATTTGCATTCATATTCAGATATCTCTTTAAAGAGATGAGCAGTTTTCTAAACCTAAAACATCTAAAAGTTGTTGCTAATCGGACGGTAAACGATGACCAGCACACAGAAGCGAAAGTCTTGGCCCGGATATCAGTTATCTGCATATTCGCCGGCTACACCGGAAATCCCAAAACATCATCAAACGACAACCGATGGGTTCCAAGACTGGTCAGAACCTGAACACACTTTCATATGGCAATGATCCTGCTGTTGTTGTCACAGCTGGGGGGAGTTTTGCAGTGCACCGTTGATCTGCATGGATCACAAAGCCCAGCACGGCCCCCTGATAAGGGGTTTTAGCTGGATCTCTTAACAGAGCTGCTGAGGCACCGGGGTGCCCTGGGGTTGCCTACATCTTGTTTAATATATGGCTCAGGACAGCAGAGAACAATGAGCATCTGGGTGCAGTGAGCCAATTCATTTGAAGGTTTCATTAGCATAATGATAACACTTACAGCTCATTTAGGGCTGTTAAGCCTGGACTCTCCTGAAGAGCACCACCTCAACAAGGTTTTTTTTCTTCATCTTTTTAATATGGTAAAATATGCAAACTCCACTCTCTTATTAAAAAAGCTCTTTAAGCTGTCTCATATTTTTTCAGAAATGTAGGTTAATAAAGGCATGTCTGACAGATGTAAAGCAATAATTGGGATTTAATCATTTGTGTGACACATATATGCATATACTTAACAGAGCAATATCTAGCTATTGGGCGTGCAAAAATGAGTACACCAGTCCAAATAGCGAGTTGGAGCCATAAGCAGTATATTAAATTGGATTTAATCCTGTTTAATGTACAATCTACGGTTGAAGCAATTTGTTTCCCCATGCCCCCTCCTCCCCAGACATGGCAGAGACAGGATGGCTGCAGGAGCTCTGCAGGAGCGCAGGATTCACGCAACCTTATAAATTGACAATAACAAGTGACAACGAGTCCTCTACTGTAAGCTGATCAGCTGTTTATAACTGTCAGTTGCCCGTCAATGTATACTTAAACCTGTTATCCTGAAAACAAAAGCCTGCTGCTCTGAAATAACACTCTGCATGATGACTCAAGTGGCTGCCTGTCTCACTGCTGTTATAAACATAAACTCCCTCTACAAGATTATTAATGATTTCTTACGACTCATAAACAGGCACTTACTCATTCGGCAGAAATTCAGCATTCATTTGAACTGTTTAATGTGAAATGGACATACAGCTGGTGGTATTTTTGCATTACACTGACCTATGACGTTCACAAAGGTGTTTTTCTCACCAGAAACAAATTAGTGAAAAAGTTCTGTATTTTTATCTTCCATAATCAATCTGAAGCGCATATGAAGAGTTAAAGATGGAATTCTGATCAAATGAGATTTCAATCATTAATGAACTAATCAGGACTAAATTCTACAGCCTTCATTTGAATCATCAAGTGGATTATGTAAATCAGCCGTGAGAGATGCTGTCTCATTAAAACCCTGTCACTCTCTGCTCCACAACTCTTGAAGCTCTTTGGCAGACTTTGTCAGCATTGACAACAGCACTCTCTGTGGAGTGAAAGCTTACACTCCATCATTGCCCTTTGGTAGCACATCAAACACTCTGGACACTTTTAAGTAGTTGTGAAGTGTTGACAGAGTAGAGAGTGGTGATTGGACTCTGTGGTATCTGAAGTGTTTGGCTGTCTTAGTAGACATGTTAAAGACTCACTGACAGCTCAGTTATGATATAGTTACAGCAGACTGCAGTGAAGCTGCCGAAGCCTTTGAACCATAGACTGGATTTGTTTGGTTTTCACTCCATTTATGTACAACTCATGGCATAGGCACTGCATGTCTTTGCTAGGCAAGCAATATATTATTAGGATATGTTAGGTTATTTGCAGGGTAAGGTAGGCCCCTCTTAATCTGTATTAACATAGTACTGTATATGAATGCAGAATATGTAGTGTCCATTTGTAGTCAATTAGTAGTCTGAGTAGTAGAGCTGTGGACTCAAGTCACATGACTTGTCACAAATTTGATGACTTGACTTGACAAAGTTAATAAAGACTACTCATCTTGGACTTTAACATAAATGACTTCAGCCTTTTGACTTAAAAATAAAAGTGTACCTCGGAACAATCCACTTCGTTTGCAACAGTGTCCAATCAAGTTGCAGGAGAGGACCATGAAGAACTAAGCACCAGTAGGAAAAAAAGATCAGTTTGTTTGCGTACAAAAATGGCAAGGTGATCAACAATGCAAAGTATGCAATAATTGCTGGTTGAATATTAGATTAGAGACACAACAACTTCCAACTTCCATCGACATTTGAAGCTATGTTGTTAAAATGGCATCACATTTTGTGAAGAGTGCATTATGACTTATTCAGGACTGGAAACCAGGTCTTAGGTCTTGAATTGGGACTTGCCGGTCTTTATTAGGGACTTGACACCACATTTGCCTATATTAGCTTGAGACTAGCCTCGCACAGTCAGACATCTCTCCACAGTGCTCAGCACTGGAGAAAAGTCTGGCTCCACACAGAGACATTCTGCTATAGAAGAAAAAACGCCCTGCCTTGTATGAAATTTCTTGAAACCAATCACAAACGACTTGGGTGGAGCTAAGCCCAGGATGCAGCGACAGTGCTGCTGCAAAATAGTATCGAGAAAGAACTTGTTTTGCTGGAACATTTGCACGTCAAGAGGCGAGCTCTGCCATTAAAATGACTACATCAAACAAAAAGAAAGGGCAACAGCTGTTAGCTTGTTTACGTTCATGCCATTAGCCTTCCAGGCGATAATTTGCTGTTTTCAGTGTGTCGGTGGCAAGTAGGAAGTTGTTCTCTTGTTTCCCGGGGCTTTGAAAACATAGATAGGAGATGCTGCTTGAGGCAAGTGACCAATGGCAGAACTTACACCCACAGTATGCATCTGGTGAGTCAGACTAGCTTGGGACTTCAGTGCAAAAACTTGAGACTTACTTGTGACTTTCAAAACAGTGACTTGGTCCCACCCCTCTACCAAGTAGTAATGCCCAATCACGTTTGAGCAGGCTTCGGTTGCATGCAGGTAAACAATCCACGTGGAAAGCAAAAGAGATGGAATGAATTTGTTGTTGCAAATCGGACTGTAAAAACTTGCTGATGTGCGGAAGAGGAAGTCTTGGCCCGGATATCTGCAGGCTACACCGACGAGTCTAATCTATGCACCATTCAGCTATTGTCTGACAATGTTTTGACCTCTGGGGTCAATGGTCAACGTTTCGCTGATACACCGAAAGCCCTGAAACATTGGCCATTGCCCTCAGAGGTTAAAACATTGTCAGACAATAACTGACAAGTTCTGAGATTAGACTCCTCAAGATTCCTGATGAGATTATAACCATGACAAGACAAAACAGTAGGGAACCCACAGGTTTACCTTTGACACTCAAGCAAAATTCAACTTAGATGAGTATGAGGCAAGGTCTTAAGTCAGAAGGTGCTAAATGGATTTACTTAAGTCGTCACTCAATCAACATTGTGAAATCTAAAAACTAAGTTGTGCTTGTTTCAGCAGTATGTGTGCAAAGTCTGTATATTCTAGTTTGATTTAGTGGTGACATTAAAGAAGAAGAGGTGTGCACAAAATGCACCAAGAGTTAAAAATGTACAGATAGACACACAATAATGCAAGAAGACATCTGAATGTGCAGAACATGCAGTATGCAAACAAATAAGCAGAGAGTTCTGCCTTTCAGCACTGTGACAACCATCAGCAAAAGCAAACACATGCCCACGTCCCAAAGCCATTTACTACAGTACAGCTGAACACAGGCCCGCCGCTGGAGAGAACATTCAATTCAGTGTGCGGGACAGAACATTATGTGACAATTATCTGCTCGATTCTGAGAGTGAAGGCGGCTGAAAATGTCCCCGAACCCAGGAAGTATTACGGGACAAAAATAATTTGACGTGACAGAAGATCTACACGTTGACTCGGGGCGTATGTTTAGCGTGGGCTTCGCTTAGTGTATGTCGAAATGCGAGCTGATTGACTGAACTCTGACCTTTTCTGCTTTAACTTTATTTTAACCCCTTCTTTTCAAATCAGATGGATCTCTGCTTTGTGTAGTACTTAAAGGTACAGTTTACCCCAAAATCGAAAATACATATTTTTTCCCTGGCCTGCAGTGCTATTTATCCATCTATACTTGAGTTGCAGAGTTTTAGAATATCAGTCGTAGAGACGTTTGCATTATCTCCATAATAATGGGACTAAATGGCACTTAGCTTGTGGTGCTCAAAGCACCAAAAATATATTTAAAAAATTCTAAACCAGTGTCTCTTTACAAACCCATGACATGGTTCCTCAAGATAATCCACAGACCTTGTTGTGAGCAGTTTCATGTAGGAACTACTTTCTTTCTGCAGTAGAATCTACAGGAACTTTTTTCTCTTTTAAAAAGAAAGTGGTTCATAAAAATAATAATTCTCATTCTGATTTCTCCTTCTTTTTCATGTTTCTTCCCTCGTTTGTTCACTCTATTCTTTATGCCCTCCCCATCTATCCAAACTAGGTTCAACCAAGTCTTGTTTTCCATCCTTTTCCATTCATCTGCATCTCTCTCCTCCATGCCTTTTATTTTTTTCTTTTGGACCCCACCCAATCCTCTTTCTTCTTTTTGCCTGTTTCAAATCTGCTTATCCTTATTTCCCACAACCCCTCTAGAGAGAAAGAGCTAAGACCAAGCTACATTATACTGCACATGTGCAGCTCATACAATAGAGCTGCATGGATTGTATACACTACTCCAAAAGGTCTTTCTTTCGAGGAAAACAGTCATGTATTTTGATGTCTATTCGGTGGATAAAGGTTTTTACAGAACAACAGGAGCTAGAGACATCATCCCATGACCTTGCTAAGAAAGCAAACAGATGCATGAACACAACACGCAGCCTGTGGCTTGATGACTCCACTATGCTCCTGTTTAGACTTCAGGGGGCGAGAATAAAGATCACTGCCCCTTTAATACTCCAGTGGCCAGGCTGGCAGCCTCTACTACACTCAGCTTTGTGGCGGGCGGTGAAAACAACCACTGCATTTGAGCAAAGAGGAAAGGAATCAGACAAAGAGATGGGCAGGAAGAGAGGTAGGAAAGTGTGAGACATCATAGAAAGCACCGCCATCCATACTGGGACGCACGTCCTAGTGAGTGACCCCGTTTTGACCAGGAGACAGTAATCACTTGATGTGACCGTGACCCGCTTTCAGCCATCTTGGCTCTGCCCATCTTCACCAACAAGACTCTAATGAGCATTCAGAGCAACAGGAAGGCAGAAGAAAGAGCTAGAAAGAGACGGCGTAGTAGACAAACAGAAAATGAAGGAAGGCATGAGAGAAAATGAGGCTGGACAAAGACAGCTATAATGAGCTGTGTTGTCTTGACCCCGCATCCAAATGTCAGCTGAAGAGCAGAGCTACTATACAACCTCACGCTGTGAGCCTATTGTGCTGCAACGCACATTTGCATGCACATGACCAGACACACTCAGTCGCACATGAAGACGGCCACCTGTGTCCACAAATGCGAAAACTATGACAGTGTAACTGTTGTCCCAGCATTCTCACACTATTAAATCCATCTATTCACACACTCTGTACAGTTTGTGGCAGATCTGTATCTAAAATTGGCCCGCTGTGTTTGACCAACACAACGAGACAGACACTACCATCACGGAATGTCAAGTAGCCCGCGGGGGGCTGCTCCGTTGCTGTCGACTTCTCACAGCTTTTCATTCTTTCTCTTTCACTCTCTCTCTCACTGTCTGACACTCCTCCATTCAGTCTGCCTCTGCAGCTATTTCTAACCCCGACCCATTTGCAAGCTTAGACCAGAAAACCAAATCTGGTTTTAAACAGGCTGGAGTTAATAAAAGAAGCGTTCGAACAATGAATGAATGACTGCCTTCATCAATAGACCAATACAGCCACAATCAACAAGCATCTATGCAACTAGAGAGCTAAAAAAGATCATCATCGTACAGTAGACCTTAATGACAAGGGTAGAACTGAGACGCTATTTGAAGAATATAGTTCTTGGGATTGTTGGCAGCAAGACATCCTGTCTGAATGGGCTTTACTGTAGCTCACAAAGCCACTAAGTACAAACAGCAGACAACACTTGATCAGGATATCATCTCTCTTATTCGACCTGCCAACATGTTACACCCACTTTAACCCTTCAGTACAAAGCCCCTTTTCTTGGTGGTCCACATTAATTACATGGTTGGACTGACAAACCACTTTAAAAGTAGATTTCAGTTGTTACTCTGCAAAGTATTGTACATGGGTTATTTTAGGACATGGTGTTCTTTTTTAAAATGACCACAGTGACTGAAAAGCAAAAGAGTCTAATCAGTTCATTCATATTTTGCATTTTCATATTTACAGAACGTCTCATGTACAAGCCATCTGTGGAAATTCTATATAGCACTAGTCTTCTGCACGCTGTAAATGTTTAGCCTACAAACTCTCCAGCAGTCAACTTTGACTGTTGAAGCGGAATCACAGTTAAAAGGGCCAGACTACAAATATGACCTCCACCTACCATCCATTGTGATGAAAGGGTTGGTGCTGGAGTTCAAGCCAAGGTTGGTAAAGCCAGCAGTGGCAAGGTCACCATCAGTGTCCCCTGCCACTGTCGATTTGTTGTCAGGTCCAAAGTCTACACCTGCACTAGTGCTGAGTTTAGTATCAAACTTGGCATCTTTAGCCACGTCAGGTTTGCTACTGGTTTCCCCTTCAGTGTCGGAGCCTCCAGACAGAGCAGAGCTGGTATCCATGCCGCTGAACCCCTTGGAGCTGAGGGGCACCGGAAGCACGATGCCACCTGGCTCCTTTTCTGCCTTGAAGCCCTCAAGTGGAGCCTCTAGTGGCGACAGAGGGAAGCCAGCGTTGCCATTCTTCAGTGGTGGGAACGGTGAGAGGCTGAGGCGGGGTTCAGGTGGGGCTTGCCGCAGGTCAATGTGTGTTGTGCCTGCTGCCGAGAGGGTGGGTGGCGGGGTCGGGGGTTGATCTTCTGCGACAGTCAGCGAGCGCTTCATGGAGTGTGGGGAACGACGTGGACCACCCATAGGTGACACCAGCTGGTCCAGCCCTGCTCCATCTCCGCCTGGGTATTTATCTGGCAGTTCTAGGCTGGTGGGTACTGACAGGTGGGAACATTCGGACATTGCACGGCGCATAGCCTTCCTCTGCTGCTGAGCTCGCCCCATAAAACAGGGCTCCAACTCCAGATCCTCCTCTTCCTCTTCGATCTCTTCCTCCTCGCTGTTGTCCCCTGAAGAGCCCTCTGAAAATTTTTGGGCCCCCTGGGCTGCCCCGGCCCCAGCCACGACCTCGTCACTCTTCTCCAAATGGTTGTCATTGACAACTCCAATGACGCAGTAGTTAGGGGCCACCTGAGGCATGGCGACCTTTGGGCTGGATTCAGCAAAACTGGAATTGTTCCATGGCTCAGATGGAGAGTCATCATCGACTGGAGATGCCTCCATCAGTGAGGCTCCCATTGAGTGTGGAGGCACTGCACTAGTGGGTGATGGCAGCTCCATATGCCTGGCTGGGGATCCAGGAACCGGTGGCAGGGAGACCCTGCTGGTGCCCCCACATCCCAGGGAAGATGGTAGTCTGCCTGGGGAGGCTGGGGAAGGAGATGGGGAGGAGGACAGAGGGCTGTCTGGGCTTTCCCCCGCGCTGCCCAGTGATGCATTGCCCAGTGAGGTGCTTCCAGAGATGCCCCCAGCTTTGCCCGGCACCTTCAGCTCCACGTCCATGTTGCCCCTGCCCGGCTGCTCAAAGAAGCACAGCTTGTCTTCATCTGTGAGTCCAGTCTGTGCCAGAGCCCCTCCACCTACCACCAGGCCCCTCGGGGTGCCCATGTCCATGCCTGAGGGGTGCTGCCAATCCCAGCTCTGAGCCGGCACGCTGGGCGTCAGGGACGGCACCTTACACAGCTCACTGTACTCTGAGAAAGGAGAGCCAGGCTGCTGATTGGAGAGAGAAGACATGCTGTCTCTCCTTTTTCTTCCCCTTTCTTTGTCTCACAGTCTGTCTTTGTCTCAGTTTTAGGTGTCTGAAGATAATCTTAACCACTTCTCTTCCCTTCTCTCCCTCTTTCCTTTGTTGTCTTGCGCTGTTGCTTCTTTTCGTTCAGTCACTCAGGTGCGCTCTGCTCTGTGAGTGTATATGTGTGTGTGTGTGCCTCTCGTGCCGTGCCTCCGCTCTGAACTCAATCACACACTGAGGGTGAACTGGATGTTCAGCTCTCTCCCTCCTTCCCTCTCTCTTTCTCTCTCTCTCTCACTGATTATTACACTCGTCATGTGACCCAGTTGTGGCTGCCAATTGGCTGCTGCCACTACCCAAATCCCACCCACTGTGGTGGAGTGAGTAAGCCCCCTCCCCTCCAGTTTTCTCTTTCACTCCACGTTTTTCTCCCCTCAACCCCTTTCTTTCCCTCGTTCTGGTAAAAAGCACAACGTACACACACACACACACACACACACACACACACACACAGCCCCCCCACCCCCGGGAAGCCTGACTGAAGGCTGAAGCAGGAGGCAGGCGCTTCAGGGGAGAGTAGATTTGAACTCAAGACCTTTCCAAACCGAACACGCTCCACACATCTGTGCACACACTGTGTCAGCCCCCTGGAGCAAAGCAAAGAATTTCTGACTAACATTTATCTCAGTTACTACACCTTTTCACGCTTTTTTCTCCACACACTTTCTCTGTACACCTTCTGTATTTATTAGCTTCTCTCTTTTGCATGGCCCGATGTTGTGATTAATGTAAAAAAGGTTCTTGGCTCCCATCTGAAAGCCCGGGGTCTAGCTTACTACACTCTGAGAAGTAAAGGGCTTAACTAGAACCATAATGGGTTCTTCAGTTTGTCCCCCATGGGAGATCCCTTTTTGGTTCCTGGTAGAACCTTTCATAAGGTTCCTCAGGGAACCCTTACAAAGCTTTCTGCCTAGAACCTGACATAAAGGGTTATACCCAGAACCATCTGCAAAAGATTTCACCCAGATGCCCCTACGAGAGATTCTAAAGAAGAACCCTTCAAAGGGTGTAATGGTTTCACCTAAAATTGGTTCTTGATCTGGTTCTTTTTCAAGATTCTTGGAACCTCGGTACTATATAGTGAACCAGCCCACTTTTCCAGTTTTGAGTGGAACCATTGTAATCAAGGATGTCATGAACAGAGCACGTATGATTTGACATACCCACTTTGGTTCTCAAAAGACCTGCCATTTTCAGGTTCCAAACTAGTTTCTTTTTGGTGTAAATGCTCAGAACTAGGTGCTTGAGGATCCTCATTGATAGAAAAGGCCTACATGAGGGTTCTATCGAGAACCCCCTATGAGAGATTCTAAAGAAGAATACTTCTATGTTGTAATGGTTCCACCCAAAACCTTCTCTGGGGGTTCTATCCAGAATCTTTCCATCTCCTAAGGGTGCTAACAAGAACCTACCTCGGGGGTTCTACTGAACTTCCCCCAAAAGGGACTAATATAGGACATTCTCCTTCTTTTATATTCTGAGGGTTTTATTTAGAACCCATTCAGGGGTTTCTACCGAGAACCTTTTATATTATGATACAAAGACCTCCTGAAGAAAGAGTTCTTCAAGTTTTTTAACAATTCTTGAGGAACTCTTTCTTCCAAAACTGGAAGAAAAGATTTCTTAATGGAACAAGGTACCCTTGAAAAACACTTTCATCAAAAAAAAGGTTATTCAGAGGCAAATGGTTTTGGAAAGAACTTCAGCCCTTCCAGAAGAACCCATTTGGAACCCCTATTTGTAAGAGTGTACGAGTGTTCTCTCAGAAAGTAAAACCTCCTTGTTAAAAACAACTACATGGTCCTTGTTACAAGTCTGCAGACACCCTCTGCTCCACCATGTGCGGGTGTGAAATACAGACAGAGAGGGACGGATCAGATCAGAGAAGACGACAGCAGGAGTCCAGAAGACCAAAGAAATAATAGAATGAAAAACAGAGTGTGTAAATGTGTCAAAATATGTGAATATTTTTAGATGCTTGCATGTGTCTGAACAGGAAGGTCCAACTGAGTGTGTGTGTGTGTGTGTGTGTGTGTGTGTGTGTGTGTGTGTTTTTTGTGAGACTAGTGTGTCTCCCAGTGTTTCCAATCTGGAATGACAGAAGAAGAAGAAGAGGGGGAGATGGGAAATAGAGTCATGGGAGAGAGATGAGGCGTACAGCCTCTGGTACAGAGACCTTGTTGTCTGTCTGACTGCATCTGGTCACATGTGGAGAATCACACTCCGTTACCCTCCATACCTCTACCACGCACGCATGCACTTGAATAATTAAACATGAGTTTTGCAAAATACACAAAAACATGCAGGTTCTCACAGATTAACACATATAGTATGTGGACACAGCGCACAGTATGCAGCTGGGTAATCATTCTGCCACGTAGCATGTAAGAAACATTATGAAAGACAGACATGCTTATACATGCACAAATACAGTACAGTCGCACACACAATTTATCCTAACTCAGACCAACACACTGAGCAGTCTGCAAGCATTTAACAGGAACTCAGCCTGGCGTCTTCCACAGAAACACTCTCAGCTCCATTTTCACTGTTCTGTCTTCCAGATCTCACCAAACCTGCCATTTCTAATGAAATTACACGAAACTGGCAAACACTGGTGCTGTGTGTGTGTGTGTGTGTGTGTGTGATTAAAGCAGTCAGCAGGGACTGATTGTGCTACAACTTGTTGGAAAAGTTTAGTTTCCCAGAGGCTGCCAGTGAGAGCTGGAGGGTTAATGATGCACTGAGTTTTATTCACTGTTTCTCATGTTGAACATATTACTGTAGTTTGTACACTACTGTGTTCAGGAAACTACAACTGAAAATGGACTCCTTCAGACCTCAAGATAAAATCCAAAAGACCATAAATTGTCTTATAGTGACTGAGGCCTTTATTTACCGTAACAGCAGAGGACAAACAGGGCTTTTCTTAAACAGGACTATATAAGAGATATTTGATACAATTCTTACTACTAAATAAGTACTTAATAGTTTGTAAAGAGTATCATATACTGTATATCTAGATTGACACCTGATGGAGGCCTTGCGATAGGTCATGTGTGTGCACAGTAATGTTTAGTAAAAATGTAGATTATAAGTAGGATTACAATTTTAAAATAAAGAACAATATACTACCATGCACAGTACACACACAGCTACAAATTGATTATCATGGCCTTGAATGAAAAAATGCTTCACTGGGGGGAAATTTCACCATTTTTGTCTTTCAATCAATCAATCAGTCAATCAATCAATCAACCTAATAACCAACATAAAACACTTAGAGCTGCAACGATTAATCTATTGTTAATCTACTGTTAAATTAATTTGCATCTTTTGCATCGATTAATCATTTTGAGTAATTTTTTAAGAAAGAAAAAAACATCCATATTTTCTGACTTCAGCCTCTGAACTGTGAAACTTTTCAAGGTTCTTTACTCCTCTCTGATAGTAAACTGAATATTTTTGAGTTGTGGACAAAGCAAGACATTTGAGGACGTCAAGTTGGACGTCACTTTTTGTTTCACCATTTTCTGACATTTCATGGACCAAACAACTAATCGATTAATAGGTAAAATGAAAATAATCATTAGTTGCAGCCCTAAAAACACTATATTAGGCTAACCATATTTTATATTGAGGTAGTCCAAAAGTAATCAAGTTACACTACTTTAATATTGTGATACTTGGATTGTGTTACTGGCTACATTTTTGGACAGGTAATTAGCGACTGGAATTTTAAAGTAACCCTCCCAACCCTGGATGGATCATCTGGGGATACCCAGCAAGCACTTTAGGCAAAGGTCAGTGTCTGTCAGTTTTTACTGGGAAGGGTGGGGAAGAAGGACAGAGACGGGTTTGTTGTCCTGGGCTGAGCTTTGTATCTGTCTGTGTGTTTGCGTGTCCAGTGCCAGTCAAAACAGCCGGCGGTTACTGCGGCTGTCGGTTTGGACTGAAGGCTCAACGTCGGCAGAAAACAATGATTTATAACAGGCAGACAGGCAAACAGGGACAGAGCGAGGGACGGCGGGACAGAGGGGTGATGAGGATACAGACGGAGGAGGACGGAAAGAGGGAGACAAAGGCGGGGAGGAGTTGTCGGAGCTAGGGTAGAAATTATCAGGGCGACCACGTGAGGAGCGAGACAGAGGCGAGGACGACAAGCAGAAGAGGAACGAAGGCGAAGGATAAAGAGGCAGGAAAGAAATGAAGATCAAAGTGTCAAAGGGGTGAAGAGAAAGTAGAAGAAAAGCTAAAAGGGCAACAAATGACACAGGAAGGGAGGGTGAAAGGGAAAGCTAGACTGGAATGAGGACGGTAGAGATTTGGTGGGGGTACACATGTCGCCTCCTGACACAGTCACAGGACAGGACAGGACAAGACACAGGGCTGAAGGGTACAGTGCGTCTGTCTGGTTTGTCCACTGCCCCTTTTGCTTTTTGCTCTAACAAACACGAGGCTCTGGAAAGTTCTGTTTCTGCCTCACTTGAGGATTTGGCGGCGCTTTGCAGCAGCCGCAATGAATGTCAATTAAGTACACTGAATGGTATATCAATGCACACATGCACGTGTCTTTTGAGGTAAAATCCAACCTGATTTTTGCCTTTAGCTTTACCCTAACCCTCACCTTCTTTAATCCTAATTTAAATCTTAAACCCAGTGAACTGTGAAACCTGAAGATCGGCCAGAATAACCTCACTCTGCAACTACAATTTCACCGTTTTAAAGTGGTTCATACAAACAATCTTGTTCATTTAGAGTCCTAATGGTTTTCTAAACAAAACCGCAAATGGCTCTTATACCCAGAGGAAGCATTGCTTCATAAAACACTAAATGAACAAGAGCTTTGTTTTCGTTGCAGGTTTCCCACTGGAAAAAAGAGCCATGCCAGGCTGGCTTTGGAAAAAGGAAAGGTGGGAACTTGTTGAAAGAAACAGTAAACATTTCGATTGCATACAAAGGGCATCAACCCATGTGTGTAGTGTTAACAGTATGGCAGAGCAGAGCTAATGTAAATCACAGCTGTGCCATGACAAAGCATTTATGGACCATGGTTTAAAAACAACTCTGTCTCCTAAAAATAACTAATGTATTACTGATGCTTTTATAATTGGTGACTAGACATAATGTAGTGACTAGACGTCTTAACAGACCCAAAATTTGACTCGACAACCTCGGCTCGGCTACCTGGAACCAAATCAGACTTGTCAATTACCTGGACCCCTACCCACGCAGAAAAAGTAATGTCAGACCTGGGAGGCACACACACAATCGACACTTGTTCACAGTTGATTACTATTAATAAGTTAACATTAAAGTGATATTCCACTTTACATGATAACCCACTCACGCGAGACTTCGTATATCTCTTAATGGACGCATGTGTGGAAGTCTCGCGAGATCGACGCCATGTTTACATCTTACCGGCTACATGCTACAGTTGACATTTCGGCTAAAAACATGGCGTAAATGGCGTCTTTTGCGGTTACATTTTAATGTCGTGGCTCGCAGACACTTGGATTACACCACACAAGCAGGATGGAGACATTTTGTGTTTGTTTCGTGTGCTTTTTTAAACGTTTTATCCGTGGTCACCAATCTCTGCCATTGTACTGGATGAGGCTGGCATTGTTTTGTGAACTGAAGACCTTCACCCATCATCACATCGGCATAGTGGTGAGTACATACTGAGTAGGTTATCATGTAAAGTGGAATATCGCTTTAATTTACGAGCTGCCTTACCTAAAGTAATGTTAGTAGACCTTTCTCGTGTGCCTGGCCGTGACACATATAATCCATCCTCCTCGCCAAGAAAGCTGGTAAAATGACAGGGCTTAGTAGAAAGATCATGATTTTGTTTTGGTTTAGGTTAGGAAAGATCATAATTCTGCTTAAATGTTTGTATATCTAAAGTCCAGCTGACTTTTGAATGATGCTGTAGTCACATGTGTTCCAAGATTGCCTATTTTGTTTGAAAAAATGAAAATACTCTGTGAACATTTTGCTGATTCATTCAACATTTTTGCGCTTTGACAGGTACACCAGTTAACTACATTTCCTCATTATATTAATAGAGTGTACTTTGTTCAGCATTAAATTTGCTTCAACATGCATTAGCTCTTGCACTTAAGTTGCATCTAAACATAATTTCTAGGGGTGCTCCTATAGCTCAGTTGGTAGAGCGTGCATCCCATGTGCTGAGGCTGTCAGTCCTCTGCAGTGGCCACAGGTTCGATTCCCACCTGTGGCTCATTTGCTGCGTGTCATTCCCTCTCTCTCTGCCCCCTTCCTGTCACAACTTCAGCTGTCCTATCAGAATAAAGTCAAAAACGCTCAAAAAAAAATCTTTAAAATAAAAAATAAACATAATTTCTAGGAGACGGTGCTGTTAAATGCACCAGAGTCATAAAGCTTTAGAATTAACTAATGCTTGCATCTCCCAATCAGCTAAAAACAAGTGTTATACCTCCATCAATTTATGGCAAGTTTAAGAAAATTTATATTTTTCTTAAAGGTACTACAAGCAACATTCATATTTTGTTGATTTTGGAGCCCCTGTAGACAAAAGCAGTAGTGTTTCCACTGTAATAATAACAAATTATAACATAAAAATAATATTATCTGAATAAAAATCTCTTCCTGCTTCTTTTTGACTGGCCAACTTTGCCTGTGAAACAAACACAGGCTTGTTTTATCTGATTTCAAGGAAAACCCGCCCAGGTTCAGGCATGAGGAATAATTATATAGAAAAAGCTGATCATCTCACGAATGGTCCCATTAACTATGTAGGTAAAATGGAAGCAAATTATCACCTTTTCATAACCAGTTGAAAACCCCTTGTAGTAGCTTTAATTTCACCTTTTAGACAAAGTAAATAGCAACATACCTCAATTAATATGAATACTTTCTGTTTATGGCAGCCTAAATTCAAATCAATACAATCAAACCTATGTAGATCAGATTTAAGACTGAGTTAAGACTTAATCTAACAAAGTCCTCTCCATCCTCAGGTAGACAGCTCAGTGGACAGGTATTAAAAACATGTCTATAGGAGACGATCCTATCCTAATAATATATCAGCAGAGAAATAAAGGCCAATTCTTACCAGGCAAGTTGGCATAATTTCATTTCCAGCCAGCCAAAAAGATGACTTCCTTCTACAAATCACTATCACAGTGTAACATGAAGGAACACCTTGCCAGTGTTTGAAGACTGAGGTGTTGTTTTTGTTCTGAAGCATGTGAAAGCTTTCCATCTGATTTACCGTGTCCATGAGTGCACAACACATGCTGGACAATAAGAGCCCCGTTGTTGTTGTTGTGGCAGCACACCGTGAATGGTGGAACTTTGCTTCAGGGATGTGGCATTTTCATCACGGCGCACGCAGGTTTGGTATTTTGGTGGCCCACCATGAGCCTGACTTCAAGGAAGTGCGAGGAGACGCACAGCAGGAGGTGTGTCACTAACAATCAGGCAGCAGAGTGCAGGTTTAAGGGTTGCACTTGTGTTTTAGGGCTATTTTTGTGGGTTTCCCAGGTGATGCCTGTTTGACCAGGTCATCCTCAAAAGTTAGAGTCGAATAAGTTAGTATTTGCAGTAGTAAGTTAGAATTCGGTGGATCATATCTCACCACAAAGTAGTGCGTGGCCCAATTATTCTACATTTTGAAATAAAACCTTGAAAAATACTCTGGCCATTGAACATTCTCAACCCTGGCTGGCATTTTGCCTAATTAGCATCATCAACAGAACACATACAAGTTTTGTAACATTGCACTGGGTGACACAGTCCTTCATTGTGAGGAATAATGTCAGTTTAACTTATTTCTTCAAGTAGCATGAACATGGAACGCATCAGGCCTAGCCTAGATCTGCTTGAGGTTTCCCCCTGTTAAAAGGAAGTTTTTCCTCGCCACGGTCGCCACAGTGCTTGCTCTTGGTGGGAATAATTATAAGGAGTATGATCTAGACCTGCTCTATTTGAGAAGTGCCCTGATGGCGCAAAAAAATAAAAATTGAATTAAATTCGATTAATAAAAAGATAAACTTTGTCAAATATCATAAGTGTGACCAATAACTGTAGCCTACTTCACTGCCTGCTTATCTACCCATACAGTACCTCTGACACATTATGTGGTCAGTGGGTTCACAGGAAATCTTTGCCTTCTTGCTTCCAGTCCACCCATCAATCTATTCCAAACAGTTCCTGGTGACGCCTACATGTTTGGACAACATTAAAGGCAGCCTGTCACCACACTTGAAAAGCTTCTTTCTACCAAAATGCCAACCACCTCCATCACATCAGCTGCAGCCCGTTCCATTCCCCAAACCTGTCTGTCCGTCTGCATCACTGAGCCCTGATCCCCCCCAATCAACACACCACAGAGTCACTGACACGTTCACACATCACACCAGACAGACAGGCAGGTGTGGACAGACAGGTAGTCATGCAGACGTGCTGGCAGGTGGGTAGACATGCTTGAGGCCGGTGTACTGTCGCTGCCTCCGTGTGTCACATCTGTTGTCTCTTTTTTTTTCTCTCAAATTTCTTCTCTCCCTGTCTGCTTGCCTCTTGAAGTACAAAACTGACACCAGAGTCTCATGGACACACACATACACACACACACACACACACACAGCCCCCCAAATGGATGACCTCACCCTGTCTGACTGGTTGGCTGGCACACAAATGTACACACACACACACACACACACACACACTATACAAAGTGTTATATAATCCAACTGGGTGACAGAAGCGTTGTGCCTAATAACCCGTGCAGGCCACTAGGAGGGCATACAGACAAGACAAAAGATGTGGCCAATAAAAGGGCTACGTGCCACCTTTAAATGGCCTCATTTATTCAGGGTAAAAGTGACAGGAAGCAGCAGTGCTTTCCACAATAAAACGTTGAAACTTTCTCCTTATTTTGCCACGTCCCTCTCGGCTTGTCGGCCTTAGTCATATTAGTTTAAAGAATCCCTTAAGTGTAAGTTTTCTTGTACTATATTGAAAATCTAATTAAATAACGAAATTAGGCAAAAAAAACACAGCTTATATTGTAACTTAGGTTAGATATGTTTAGTTAATATCCCTCATTTGCACCATGTTCCTCATCTTAGTTCAGTCAGTCCCTCCAGTATTTCTCAGGCTATTTTTGCAATTGTTGCGGCCTAAAGTGCCTATTTCAGAGCAGCTTTTCTAAAAAAAAACTGTTATGCATGTTGCAGTGTTTTTAGGCATTTTTGCGATGAAACTGCACAACAAGTAAAAACTGTGAAAGTTGCAATTTTGTTTTTGTTTTGCAAAGGCAGCTTGTTCCAGGGAGAATAAAATCATACTGTTCTAAGTCCTCTGATTACCAAAAAGGTTCAGGATTACAAAACTTTTAACAAAATATGCTTTATATGCAAATGAAGATGTGAACCTGGGGATATTCCACAAAGAAGCTTCTTGGAGCTCAAACTCAGCCAGAACAGCAAGCAGAAAATTATAAAATATGAAAGTGCACAGAGCATTAATAAATGCCAGATGTGGCTTTGGTTGTCATCCACCGACATACTACATGGGATGAAACAATCGATTGTCAAGCCCAACACCCATTACTGTTCCCCACCCGATGCCCTATACTTGATGGCTTTGGCTATACTCTGGGTGACATTGTGTAGTCTGAACCCGGCATAAGTGGTTTCACGATCCATGCTTTATTTGATGGCCATGTTGGTAGAGTTTCGGGGGAGTTAATACCACAATCTTCACCAGTATGTTTCATGTGGCAGTCTAAGTGGTCTGGGACTGTGTCATCCACTGCACGGCCAAACAGAAGTTTCTCTGAAGCAGTGCAGATCGCTTTCTATTTGACTTTTGATACCAAAACAATACCATGTGATGTGTTTAAAGACTGTCGTGATATTTGTTGGAAACAGCTTCATATCTATGATGTAATAAGTTGTTTACGTCACATTTTTTTCTTATTGTTCTTATCGAGAAAGAGTTTCTGTCAGTCAATCTTCTTACTGTTTATATCGCCCAGTCCTGTTGTCTTGTTTCCTTCATTTTTACATGCTTCAAAGTATAAAGTGTAACAAGGTTGTGCAATATATGTGCAATATCCTCCCATGCAGGTTATTCATGAGCTGTGGTGCATCTGAAGCTGCCAGTCATCTGAAAGAGTGAGAAATTCCTTTGCAGTGGCCTGAATACAGACAGGCATTTTTCTATATGCTAATTCACCTCTGAGAGGCAGGAACAGAGAGGAGGAGTGATGATCACAGGTGTGGAGAGATAGGAGGATAATGTCAGCGGGGGGGTGGGGGTGGGGGGGTTGGAGAAATGGATGATGGAGGGAGACAGACAGTCTTTAGTCTATTTATAGCTCAATCGCATCTCCTACGCAGCCCGTCACAACATCCCATCCTTGCTAAACATCCATTGTTTCCTCCGTAGCCCCTCTTCCCATTAGTCGCCAAAGCAACTGCCTCCTGTTGCTATGGCAACTGGCTCCTCATCAGTGTGCCAGCTCCAGCCACGTGGGGGGTTGGGGGAAATGGTTTGGGGGGATGTTTGGTGGTGTTGGTGGGGGTATCGTCTGAAGAATCAAGGGCTGATGGAAGGAGGATGGATGACGGCACTGAAAGCTAACAGCGTATGTGTGTGTGTGTGAGTGTGTGTGTGAGGAGGGGGAGGGTTATTAATATGCTACAAACCCCAGGGAGGGTATTCCACTATACTAATCTACTCTGCCTCCAGCCACAGGTCATGGAGTTCTCCAGTGCTTCACTCAGAT
>JAJHUR010086413.1:0-12911 GCA_027495735.1 Lutjanus campechanus
GAGGCTTGCTGTAGCGCCACCATCAGGACTATTGGCCTGTTTTTGCAGCTGAGGCAATCTGGCATGGGACTGGACCTTTGTGCAACGTTTGGTGATTTTTCTCGCATGGGAAGTAGGATTTCCTCGGAAGAAGAAGAAAGAAGAAAGAAAGAAGAACATGCAGGATAACAATAGGGTCCTGGCAGCTTAGGCTGCCCGGCCCCTAATAACGCAATCCTATCAGTCATATGAATAGGTCCAATGCAGGTCAACATGCTACTCATTTCTGCCTTCCTTCCACAATCAAAACTCTCCTTCTCTTGTCCAGTGAGCTGCAGTCTTCCAGAGCAGCAGACTGACCTGCTAGAGGAGCTGCAGTACATTGAACTGCCTCAGGATCAGGCACAGATGCTCTTGCAGGAGTATAAAGACGAGGCTCGCAGACTTCTGCCCCCTGTCCCCAAACAGGACAAGAAGAAACCCAGACTTCACAAGAAAAGACCCCACCCTCATGGCCCTCCACCCTCATACAGGATGCAGTGGGCTGGATGTAATGGTCAGTGTGAGAAATGATGGGCTGTATTTTGATATGTAATGATGATGTTAGTTAAATTTCATTATTGTCTCTGTAGGGTGGAACGACACGAGATTCAACATGCAGTCATGGAGGCAGCAGCCAAGATACTATGTGAGTGTGAAATCCTGTATAACAAAAAGACAAACACAAATACTGTGCAGACATTATTTGGAGTTATTGCTTTGTCAGTGTCTCTGCAGCTTAGATCCCCATCATTCAAAAATGTGTATTTCGTACATTTATATCCCCTGCAATGTCTGATCATGACCATACTGACTTGTAATTGTGCAAATGTCTGTACACTTCAAATGTGAGATTCAGGCGGACCCTGGGCAAGCTACTGTAGATTTGGTATGAAACAAATTCAAAAGTCAAACACTGTCTGCTTTATCCAGCAAAGAAACCTGAAACCTCCAGAGCAGATTTGGAGCAGCACAGCATTTTCAGCCACTGCCAGTTACAAGCTAACGAACTACATAAACAAATAAAAGGTGTTAACTAACTACACCTACAATTCTGATACGTCTGCTACGTCTGATACGTCTTGCTGATTTTGGTGTAGACTCCTCCTCTGAGTCTGTGTCTGACTGAGGCTCAAACATGTATGGCTAAATATCTCTCACGCTAACACTTGTCATCTCATTGCACACTGCTCTTTAACTGGTCCACCTAGTGCAGGCAGCCATGATGAGCGGGGCTCAAGGCCACATCCAGAATTTCTTGATAAGGAGAAAGAGTAGATGAACTTCACTTTTTAATAAAAAAAACTTTATGAGGGAAAACCATGTTAAACAAAATACAGTATTATTCATAGCACAGTAGACAATGTATAAATTTCATATCACCATTATAGTGATCAGTATTATCAGTTATCACTATTGTCATGGTGTTGTTAAAATTTGTTAAAATATGCTGAAAATGTTCAAAAAGTATTGATAAACCCACTGAAATCATTTCACCAAGTTTTATATTGAAAATCTCGATCTCAGCAATCTGAAATGTCCTCTGTGATGTTCACTGATGCAAAACAATCCCGCATTGCTGCTGCTGCACCTGTGCCTGGGAGACTGTTGCTAACTTTGTTTGATGCTGGACAGTATTTACTGTGAGGTTTTCACAGCACGGTTACTACATTTGAAGAGTTAATAATTGTCTGAAATTTAATTATGATTTATCATGAGACCAATTATCGAGTATTTTTTACATATTTTAAAAATGCTTGAAGGGGAACTTTAAGCTTGAAATGTTTTGTCTTGAACAAAATCACCTGAACACCACATCAGGTTCAGCTGTCTGAGCTTGTTTTGACAGACATTTAACAGATACTGTAGCTGCTTCTTAAACCGCTGAAAGTTCTTCTAAACTACAGCTAAGGTAGTCAGAGGCTAAGTGACACAGCAGAATCCAATCTTAATGTGTTTTTTTTTTAAATCTCTCAGAGTAAACTAAATCACGTTGTGCTTTTGTGTTCTTTACATTTCAGTGGAACATGGCTTATCAGGACCAGAGCTACTACTACAGAGGCTTTGGTGACAGCAATTATGAAGGTTACCAGTGAAGAAATCTGGAGCGAGAAGAAACAGATGCTGCTGCACAATCAGTGTTTACATTGACACAAGTTCTACTGATGTCATTTAATCATGAATAAGAGAGCTTACTACATCAGTAAGTAATCTCAGACAGAGAACTACAGACTCACTGCTTTGGTCAATCAAAAATGATCAGTGTTCTCTTCAATCATTTTGACACTGAAAACCAGGTCACCTTTTGGGATTTTTATTCTAAATATTAAAAAAAATGTATCCTGTTTTTATTGTACAGTGTACAAATGATGAAAATATACAGTATTTTGCACAGTTTTAACATCAGTATTGGTCAGAGAGTGCTTAAAGTCAAAGAGTAATAAAATCCCTGAACTTAAATGAAATGTTTCTCTTTATGGTATGTACATTTCATCATCTGGATCCACCCGTGTCACATCGTGTGCTTTGGTCTCTCTCTCCATCAGGCTTCACCGTCTGATAAAGCAGCACAGCTCCTTTAGCTGATGGACACAGCTCCGCCCACAGAGGGCTGCCTCTGTCCAGCTGCAACACCTCCTACAAACAACACAATGCAGTCTTAACAGTGTTTCACTAAATTTGTTGCTTTTAGATGTTTCAAATGTCTGGAAGCTGTGATTACAGGTAGATATTTACCTTGAATTCTGGCATTTGAAACACAACTAGAGTATCTACATCTTATTATATATTGTACTTGCCTCTTAATACAAGTACCAAACCAGAAGAGCTCATTCTGATGTTGTTATGCAGACAATCATAGATCAATAATTATGAGTGACTGATTACTCACCGTTCTGCTGAGGAAGACGATATCTGTCGACTCGTGGGCCTCTGCTCCTCCCTTCCAATACAACTTTCTGACTTCATCAGATGTCAGTGAGCAACTAAGGACACACAAAGATAACAGTCTCTAGATTACAACTTTATAAAGCCGTTCTAGGCAAACTCCATCATATCTCTGCAAACGTCTTTTATTCATTATCTCAGATCACAGCACATCTATTTGCTGTCTGTCCATAACACATCACCCCATTTTTAATATTCTTGTGTATCATCTGCAACATTGCAACTGTTGTGTTGAATCACCCTGAAGGGGTTTATTTCACAATAATGATCTGCTCACTGTCTATTATCCCACTTATTATGCAAAACCATGTAATGAACTGGACAGTGGCACCATGGTTCTCCTCTGATCCTTCTCAAAAATGTATGAAAACTTTTTTATATCAAGAGATTTCATGACATGTGAACACATTAGAAAATAGGTATATTTGCATTTTTTCATTCAAACCGCACCTCATGTCCCAGGATGGCATGAGAGCAACTGTTGGTGACTAATGGGTTTTCTTCAGAAAAGGAATTGAAACTTTTGATTTTTGTTCCCCATTGTAATATGACATTTTATCTAACAATGTAACTGGTGTTGACTGGCAGAGTTTTATGTCTGTTTTCATACTCTAGGCTCCTAAATGGACATGCATTTACTCACAGCCTCCATTATATATTTATACAGATAAATATTGTGACAAAAGAAATTAAGGGATTAAAAATGCTAAACAAATAAATGGACACAACAGAATCAAGATTAAACAACACAACTGATCAAACAGGCTGTGTTTTATGTGTGTATATGTAGCCATATAGAGGTTTGACCACGGTTTCTCAAATATGTTGGTGGGCCACCTGAGGGATAAACACTGAATGAATGAGTACCTAACATAAAACTCAGCACTCGGTCTGCCAGCGCTTGTGTGATTAAGAGCGACACCCAACAGGACAGGCTCTCCGAGTGAACTCAGAGGAATATTCACCTGCAGACAGACAGACAGGGGAGACGGGGCGGAGGAAGTAAGAGATTAAAGAAAATATCACAGATTTTAGCCTCTCTGTTCTTCATCCATTCTAAATATCTGGTTCATCATGTTCTAACGCTGACTGAGCTCTTCAAGACGTTGGAATATCCAGATGTTGAGGAAACCAGACAAGTAGAAGAAGAAGAAGAATCTTGAATGCTTTTGTATTAGTAGCTTCCCAGCATGCCAGAAAAAGTTTGAGAACCACCGCTGTAGCTAAACATCAACTTGTCATGAAAAAACAAGTTTACCGTGGCTTTTGAAGGAACCCACCTCGTCTCTGATCTCAGCCCGCACAGATGAGAACAGTTCTGAGACGACGGCCCTCTGCTGCATCATGTCCACACTGATCTGCTCCTCACACACCGCCCGGCCCAGATGCTCACACACCACCTGAGGAGGAGGAGGAGGAGGAGGAGGAGGAGGAGGAGGAGGAGGAGGAAAGCCATGGCAGAACCAACACATCAAGCATATTAGTGACACTTCACTCACTTTATTTACACTCTTAGAAATACAAGTTCTTCCTGAAGGGCTGAGGTTCTACCCAAAACCATTTGCTTCTGAGGAACCATTTTTTGAGAGTTCTTTGTAAGACTGAGGGTTCCACTAATAACCCTTTTTTCACAAAAAACACCCTTTAGAAGAAAGAATTCTTCAAGGATTGCTGGAGGTCCTTGATATAGAACCACCTGGGTGGGTTCTACATTAAACCCTTTGAATATAAACAAGTTCTCAGTAGATCCCCCTTGGTGGGTTTTAGATAAAACTGTCGGAATATAAAAGGAATAAGTTCAAGATAAAACCTTTGAAATATAAAAGGGTTCTCAGTAGAACCCCCTGTGTGGGTTCTTGTTGGCACCCTTAGTAAGTGGAAAGGTTCTGGACAGAACCTCCAGAGAGCATTCTGAGTGGAACCATTACACCATAGAAGGGTTCTCTGTAGAACCTCTCATAGGGGGTTCTGGGTGAAACATTTCATAGATGGTTCTTGATATAAACCTTTAAGTTGGATTCTAGGTAGAACCCTCTGAAAGGGTCCCAAGTGGAACCTTTAAAAAAGTTGTGATGGGAAACAAAAAGGGTTCTCCTATAGAAACAAGGTGATGAACACTTTATGGTTCTAGTTAGCAGCTTTGTTTCTGAGCTTGTACTCCACCTTTGGCTCTGGGTGTCCTCCGGGGATGTCGAGCAGCCCTCCTGCCTCTGCCACCCTCTGGCTCCTCCTGATCAACACCACCTGACCGTCGTCTGTACAGAGGACGGCACCCACACCCAGAGGCTGAGCCAGCAGCGCCACAGGATCACAGAACTCCACCTCTCCACGCCGTCGGAGCTCTGACACTCCACACGACCAGTTTGTTCCCAGGTAGTCCTTGTAGCACGTCAGGCCGAGTCTCAGAGTGAGGAGCTGTCCAGTCTGTCGGTCACCTGTGGTTTCTGTCTGATTCACAGATCCGTTCCTTTCATCCAAACTGTCCTGAGCTGTGTGATGCACACAGTTAAATTCCTCCTCCTGATCCTCTGCAGGGTCTGAGACGGGGACGTGGGGTGAATGAGCGCTAGGTTGGTGTTTAGAAGCAATGGAGGATGATGAGGCCAAGCAGAAAGAGTGCAGTCTGAATTTGGACCCATTGAAAAGCCACGGCTCCTTGGACACCCGCTCTGTCCACACCTCCTCTATCTGACGCTCCAGAGCCGGATCTGTCTGCCTGTTGAATCTGGAAAGAGGGAGAGGGAGTCAAACTAACTTTTCAGATTACTTAAAGCAAGAGGCTGGTATTATTCTATATTTTTCTTACTGTCCAATCCCTGTGCCCACCGGTTCCTACTGAAAATGTAAGTCTTTAAAAAATAAATCACAAATATATATTTTTTAGAAGGCTACAATGGTTAAAACAGTTGGTCACTTGTAGTTTTTGGCAAATGCTACTCAGGATAATGCATTTACAGGGGAAATGCAGGGGAAATTATTACAATTTGCATCTGAAGTCTTTGATTGATGAAGTGTTTGATTGTGTTTGATGGACTTGGGCAGGTCAGGCCTCTCCTAACCAACTTGAGGATGTGTTTTAAGGAGCAGCAGGGGAGAAATTATTGAGATTGAACCAGAAAAATTATAAATTTCTAGGGAAATGTATAGTATCTGATTGCCAACCCTCCCAGTTTTCCCAGGAAAATGTATATATTTCTCCCGATTTCTGACAAATTTTCATACATTTTTTTCCCCCTTTTCATTATCACAACCTGTTTCTGAAACTGTGCAGAGTGTATAAGCCCTACACGACTTCATAGTCTACTGTTTCCACCTGGACAACAATACAGCTACAACAAGCAGATTTCTTGAGAGGAATTCCCATTTCTTAAGGAAAGTTTTAAGGAAAGCTTCATGCATTTTGTAAAATCTGCCTTGTAAATTTTCTAGGGTCAGAGGCAAAAAATTAGAAATGAATAACAGAAAACTGATAAATATTAGTTTATGTGATTTATGCAAGTTCACAAAAGACCAATTATTCTGTATTCTTTCCTGAGAATTAAAAGTAAAATTAAAAGTACTGAGCATAAAAATTCTGTTGCACTGTACCAGATATTTTATTTTCATTCTTAAAGTCACCAGCAAAAAAAGTCTCTTTGACATCTCAAGGTTGGCAAATATGCATCATGGTTGCAAACCACAGTTGTGTTATGGCATTTTGCAATATTGTAAAGCAAAAAACATAATGAGAATAAGAGCGTTCACATTTCTAATAACCTAAACTACAAGACCCAAAGTTGCTACTGAAAATGCAACAGAGATTCAAATGTAGCTAAACTACCATCCTACCTCTGCAAATTGCAGTTAATTGAGCTATACATCATCATGGTGCATTCACATGCTCCTTGGATGGTCCGACTTCAGTGTGTTCATACAGTATGCTTTAATTTGTCATTTGTATCTCACTCTATGTGGACAGCAACTAACCATTACAACCTAATACCATATTATCATATAAATTACATGTGAACAAAAAATGATACGCAATAGGTGAACATTTGCTTTCATCCGTGTGTATGGCATCAACAGAAAACAACCCGGGAACTCACAGAACAGAATTTTCTGTGACTTGCTCAGCTGTTCTTCCAACTTGAGGGGGGCGTTCATGTGAATTTTCCCAGTCAGGAAATCACTTTCTGATTATTCAGACACCATATGAATGTACCATTAACTACACCCCAACACTGGTGCAGAGGAATAAGCAGGAAATAATGGTTGGTAGGATCATTCATGTTTGGTTGTGGTATCTTCATGGGAATTGTTGACAAAAACAAAATAATAGAATATCTCCAGACTTATTCTTTGAGCTAAATGTTCTGTGTACTGAGTATGATCAGTATGTATCAGCTATGTCACCTAAATAATACATTCATTCATATACATTATGGAGAGTGTCAGTGAGGCAATCTATCTGACGCAAGATATATCACATGTGTGAGCCACTGTGTTGTTCAGTAGAAAAGCACTATAATTATTGAAGTCTATGGTTTTAACCCATTTCAGGGGTCTGATTTATGTTCCTACCTTTCAGAAAGCTCCACCTGTACTTGAGACTCCTGCAGCCCCCTCCAAGCTGCACAGTGCAGCAGCACAGACACCTCAGAGTCCATCAGCTCTCACCGTGAATTATCATTGGTCTCCTCACTTTTCTCGTCACTCACACTGTCACTGTTCCCTAAAAACGTAAAAATAACAATACCAAGTGTTTTAAACTTTTAAACAAAATGCACAGCAAAAAAAAACAAAAAAACAGAAGCTATAAACATGTTGTAAAGAGATTAATCTGAAGACGTTTAAATGCTGTAAATAATAGCATTAGGATATAGGCCTGCTTCTGATGACCTCCTCCTCCGCTGCTCAAACACAAACAGACACACCAAGAACACACACGATCAGGAAGCACAAGCTCTTTTGTTCATTCATTCAACAAGTTGGCCCTCCAAACAAGTCAAACCCCTAGACACTGCACTTCATGTTTGATTATTTCTGCACGGCGCTATCAAAGAAAGAAAACACAAAGAGGCTCAAACCTGTTGATCTGCATTTTTGTTGCAGTTATTTAAAAAGTTGAATTTAATTACAGGTGTTTGGTTAGCCTAAATGTTCACTTATCACATAACTCCTGATTATCCTTGATTGATGATGGCTTCTTCACTCCCCTGTTAGCTTTATTTGTCATCTGTAATGATGCAACAGCGTAAATATAACACAAATCTAAGCAGAAGTCTGGTCAGAATCACTGAAAACACCTGTGTGGGTGTGCAGGGCCTTTAAAAGTATCTGTATCTGTGGTGATATGAGGACACTAGCCAAGATATTTGTCAAAGAAAAAAAAAATCAGCCCCTCAGTTGGAATAGGCCAATATTTTTGATTTTTGATTTTTTTTTTTTAAATACTCAAATCTGATTGGTTAATTACAGCATTCAAAGGCCTGTTATTTCTGTATAACAGACCATTGCTATGAAGAACAGATCATTGTTATGGGCACAGTTCTGATCATAGACTCTAGAGGAGCAATACAATCACTGTTAAGACACTAAAATTATTTTAAAATTAATATTTTGCATCAAATTATTGATCTTTTAGTAACATAACCATGTCACAAGCAAGATAATGTACTGTGAGCAGGTCACTATTGCAAAATATAGCCATTAAATCATATATTTTGTGTCATATAAACATGCCACGTGCCAAATATTTATTTATTTTTTGTAAGTGACCATGTAATAAGCAGGATAATGTACAATGAGCAGGTCATTGATTCAAGCATCATCCTGTCAGGATATACAGTGTTTCACAATAATGACCTGCTCACTGCACATTTGAAACAAATTTTGAAACTAGAGCTGCAACAATGAGTTGATTAATCACTGAGTTGAACAAAAGAAAATGAATTGCTATGTATTTTGAAAAACAATAATTTCAGTCATTTTTCAAGCAAAATATCACCATATAAGCATCAACATTTGCTGGTTTCTTAAATGTGAGAATTAGCTGGGCGTTTTTTGGTCATTTATGACAGTACATGACGAGTTCATCTATTAGTTGGACAAAAGAGGGGATTGAAAATGTCACTTTGGGTTCTGGGAAATTATGATGAGCATTTTTCTTTTTTTCTTTCTTTTTTTTTCTTTTTTTACATTGTATAGACTACACGTGAAAATAATCGCAAGATTAATTGAAACTGACCAAATGACCAAATGATGAACTGAAGGTGTCACTGAAACGCCTTTAACTTTGCCATTGAAGCCGTTTTTAAAACTGGTGAGTGAACACTCTTACAGCTGCCACTGCTGTTCAGTTTTCTGTCTGAGTTGAAACCTGTAAGAAAATTGTGCTGTATGCCACACCCGTTTTTTTTTTGTTTTTTTTTCTTTGCCTCTTGACACCTGAAAATCACCTGTTGTAAGTGACCTTTAAAATATTAAACACATCAAACAGGTTTCTGAAAGTTGACAAAATGTGAACTTGTTTCCCCTCACTAGAGCTGATCTGAGAAGTGAGTAAATCCTCAGTCTCACTTCAAAGAGATAAATAAACTGATTTTACGTGTGTTTACCCCCCCTTCACGCTACTGGTTGCACGTTAGCGTACACTATAACAGGAATCACACATATTTAGCTATGCTAATGTTAGACTTACTTCAGTTAGCCTAAATGTTGTGAACTGTTCCGACTGTTAACTGGTCAAAGTAACTGACAACTTCAGTTTCATCCTGGAGCTAAACAGACAGAAGAACCGTTAACTAATTACAAATCACACCTTATTATGCATCACTATAATGCCGCCGGTATTTAGTAACATGTAACGTTACTACAATAGTTTGGACAGCTGTTAATCTGTTAAATTAGTGCTCAAACATTATAGATTTAACTTACCTTCCTAGATGAGAAGAGTCTGCAAAGCTATCAGTGAGCAGTTTCTTCCTCTTTATTTGACAGATGGACATATGTGCTCATTATCACCACCCAGCGACCAAGAGTCAGAACTGCAGGTGAACATCAGAACAAAACGTATATTAATGGCAGCGGTGATGAATATAATTTATCGTGAATAAAAAATTGTGCATATGATGTTGTATTCAAGACATACTAGTAAGCCTCAGGACACTAGAAATCCTGTATTTCACTTCTGTTGGTGAACACGGCAACGACAGGGTTAATATCCTGGGGGGAATAAACACATGCAGGGGCGTGTCTGTGTCTGTGACGTGTTAAGCTACCTAAAATCAAAAACAACTTCCGGTCACAATCAAAACAAAAATCCTGGCCTATGTTTTGCTAATTACAGTTACAGTACTACAGAAAAAGAAACTATCGCTGTAAAATGTATTATGTTAGCAAATAAAGTGCAGTTATTAATCATTTATAAAACAGTAATAGAATTAGCTCATTCTGTGCCTTGGCAAATTAGTCAAATAACATTATTACATTTTTATAATTAACTATATTGCCTAGTAAACAGCCAAAATCCAAAATAAATAAAGAAATGGCTCCACAATAGACTAATACGCCATTAAATTCACCATAAATTATATTATAAATACATGTATGATTAATTTGTAAAATGTGACAAAATGATTTGTTTTAATTTGTTTCTGTATCTTTCACCTCTGTATTAATCCGTATATCAGTCTGTATTAATTATGTATATCAGTCACAGGAAGGAATTTGATATCTAACAGGAAAGAATTTGATGCCTATCAGGTAGATGTATTCAGAGTGGGACTCTTATCAAACACATGATGTTTGGTGCACATTAAATCATTTAATCCAAAGTGTGTGAGTGAGTGTGTGTGTGTGTACATGTATATATATATGTATATATACTGTATATATATATATTAAAAGGCTCATAACTGGTTCCAAACTAAAACACCTTTTTAAACTGTCTTAATTCAAAATGATCTGCACAGTTTTATCTTACAATAGTCATAGGCCTATTTACCCTGTTCTGGATTGATGGAGGATTAGAGTTGCTCGAGGATTTCAAAGATGTAGATTTAACTTGTGTTCACTGCTGTTTATGAGGGAGCGTGCACACTGTTCAGAATATCAAAATCACAGGTGGACAAAGGAGACAACAAACAAAAATAAAACAGTGTAAATAACAATTTATATCTTTTTTTTCCAGTACTTTTTCTGGGCTTTTTGCCTTCATTACATAGGAGAGCTGAAATGGGTGAAGAGAGGGGGGATGACATGCAGCAAAGGGCCAAAGGCAGGAGTTGAGCCAGTGGCCGCTGCAGAAGACTGATAGCCTTTATACATGGGGTGGATGCTATACCACCTGAGCTACAGGGCCGCCCCAACAATTTATATCTTTTGTCAATTAAAATTAGAAACATCTGGCAGGTCAAATCAAACATTATGGCGGGCCAGCATTGCTCTGAGCGCCCCACTTTGGGCAGCCCTGATCTAAATAAAGACCAACAGGCACTACAGAGGTCAGACGAGCCTGTTTATTTATTTTTTTTTAGTTTCAATAACTGGATTATTTGAGATTATTTGTTTTAGAAGCATTTTTCATTTCATTTTTCATTCATTTAATTCATTTTTAAACAAATTAAAAAAATTCTTTCTGCCTCTGCTGTTGTTTTCAAGATTCACTCCAGTCCTGGTGTCGTCAACAGATGTAATCAACATACATTTTGCATGGTTTTGTAAATTCATTTCAAAGTTGAATCTGTTTGCTCGTCTTTCATATCATATTAATCATATAAAAAGTTTAAGTGTTGTTAACATGTCCTGTTAATTTTGGTCAACTGATCAGGTTTTGCTGGTTATTGATCCTGTTTATTCTCCTTATTTGTTCATATCAGGAGCATTGTTGAAACTTAAGTCTCAGTAAGCTAATTAACTCAAAGTAAAAATGTTAATGACTTTATGACCACATTTGAAAGAAATTTTACAGCTGCTGTAAAGCATGAGACACGTGTGACAGGTAGCTCAGTCTGGGACACTGACGAAAGCTACAGCCATTGTGAGCCGAGTTGAACTGTCAGGTAGCAGAATTTTCAATTCAGCAGATAAATAACATTATGTATGCACAATATGGATTTTTTTGACAACCAACTGATAATTACCTGCTTCTCATGGCCGATATTCATAAAATAACTAATAATTTCACATTTTTGTATTTTAAAAATTATGTTTGTTAAGTTTTTTTGGTGAGAAAATAACATTTGAAGAGTCAGAGTTGTTTTTTGTTTTTGTTGTAATAATGATGTCAGTCAGATTTGGTTTGATCAGAGCTGTCGAGTATTAAATTTTAGTAAAAACCACAAGTAATATGAACTTCTTTTAAAAAAAAAGCAAATATGTGAAATCATCAGTTATCTCATCAGTTTCAGCCATGTGAAGCAGAAAATTATTGCATCAGCTGAAAAAAAATCCATATCTTTCATCCCTACATACAGTATAACCTGTAGTTTACAGACAGCTGAGGGAAATAAGGCCCACAATATATTTTAAAGTTCTGACCGAACCAAATCAAATTGACATCAATATAACAACAAAAACAACCAGCAGACTCTTCAATGTTTCTCTTTTCTAAGGATAAAAGTTATTTTATAAAGATAAAGTTCATCATGAAGATTCAGAAACATACTTAAGCTTTAATAGAACATTTTCCCAAAAAATCAAATGAAATGCTTTGGTTAATATATTTGAAGGTCTGTGGTGACCTGACCCCCTTCAGCACTTGGTCCTCAGGCCTCACGGTTCCTAGCAAGAGAAAAAACAAGTCACACACACAGATACATTGTCACACACTGCTAAATGGAGCACACCAACACAAACATACAGGCAAGCACACACATACGATTCTGATTTTAATTTTAACTTTAATCCAGTGAAGTTACTCCTACACCAACCTGAAAATAATGAGTTATGTTAAGTTGCTGGAG
>JAJHUR010086417.1:0-13588 GCA_027495735.1 Lutjanus campechanus
TATATTTTACCACTTGCTGCACTCTCAGTGCCTCCTGTTTATTTGTAAATGATTTAATTATACTCAAGAAGTGTGTTTCGATCTGATGCTGTCCCATAATGAAGGATATGTGGAAATCACTTTAGTTGTTGACTAAATTAAAGTAGTCACATTAGTCACATTACTAATATACAGCTCTACAAGTCTGCATATAATGTATTCCCTCAGTTGAGAATGGATGTTAGGGTTGCTGCTTTCTGCAGCCAGTTTAACTCAAAACTCTGAAGATAACCTCCTCGGAGCAGCTTAGGTGTGCAGTGTAAGTTACCATGGTGATCTAGCCAGGTTAAAAGAGAGCCACCTTTGTAACACCCTGGTTTTAGGCTTAACATACCTCACTTACCCTTTAAGCTGACATTAAGCTTTGGGCATTCACAAGTACGTGAAAGTCTGCTTGGATCAGTGTGTTGTGTGTGTGTCTGTTTTGCCATCAGTTGCCTTTGTCCAAACATTCATGTACCCTCCATATGTTGTGAAGTGGACCTTTCCATGTGTGCATCTGTGGAGCATGAACACCAGAAAGTAGTATATACAGAACCAATAGGCGTCTGTGGAGTCCACAGCTGTCTGTGTACAGTATGTGTCTGTTTGGACAACAATAGAGCACTCAAAGTGATAATTCACCCAAAGAAGAAAATTCAGTCATTATCTATTCATCCTCATGGTGATCGAAGGTGGGCTTTAGTTTAGTCATTCATATTTTACAATCCCTCAAGACCATAAATTTTAATATACACACTGTTTTGTTTTTCCAGCGTCAGAACCAGCCCCTGTAATAGTATCATCAGCTTTTGCCCATACTGCTGAGGAAACCAGAAAGGTCCGTCCTGACTTGCCAGAAGAAGAGGTCAAAGTGGATATGATGGTCTTGGCAAGGAAGAGGTTCATGAGGTGGCAACGGGGGAAAATAGTGGAGATAGTAACAAGAGGTAAGAACATTACTCATTTTTATTGGCATTGATGAGAGGAACTTTAAAACATCAGTAAATAACAAAGTTTATGTAACATTCAAAGTCCCTGTGCGCTGTAGTAGAAGTGCCTTTTGCTTAATATGTACCCAACACCTGGATTTTTATTAAAATATTCCTAAAAATAAAAATAAATAATTTTTAATTTATAATTATTAGGCCTAAAATGATGAGTAAATTAATGGAATAAGTTATTATTTGATTGACAGAAGATTCATTTTGATGATATATTAATCATTTCAATTGTTTATCAAAGCACAAATGACACAAATGAAAAGCAGAATGAACATGTGACACAATCCTGATTTTTACCAGTTTCACTCCTTTATGTCATTTGCAGAAGATGGACGGTTGAAGTACAAAGTTAGTTTTGAAGAAAGGGGGAAGAGCCTCGTGTCCGGCCACCACATCGCCTTCGACGCCACACCGAAGCTGGAGCAGCTGTATGTCGGTGCTCGTGTGGTGGTCAAGTGTCAAGATAACAAGTTCCGGTCTGCTGTTTTGGCAGAGCTCCCCAGCAGAAAGAACCGCTTAAGGTGTGTTTGAAGAAACTCGTACCGCACAGTTACCTAAAGAAAATCCAAATGCTTTAGCAAAGGTTTGATTTGATGTAAATTATATTTTAATTTTCCAGGTTCTTGGTCTTTTTGGATGATCACGTGCCGCTTTATGTTGGTTTACCTTTACTTCACCTGGTGTGCAGACCGTGTAAGTTTGGCTGTTCACACTTCTATTTCTTTTTCACACCCAAAGTCTAGAGTACAGGCTCTCTGCCTATATAATTCAAAGGCTTTGCATTATTAGCTGCTGCCTTATGAAAATTCTGACAAAAACACAAAGGCTTTTTATACCTCCATGCTGCTACAGCTGTTGTCCGTCTGTCCCATTCTCATGAACGCAATATCTTAATGCTTCAACGGAATTTCCCCAAACTTGGTACACATGGACACCACCACACCACCACCCCCTTAGACTCAAGGATTAACTGATTAGATTTTGATGGTTCAAGGTTTTTGTGATCACACGTCCATCCCATTCTCATGAACGCTAAATCTCAGGATTATCTGGACAGAATTTTCTCAAGTTTGGTACAAACATCCACTTGGACTCAAGGATTAACTGATTAGAATTTGGAGGTCAAAGGTTAAGGTCACTCTAAATATGACAAAAATTCCCACACATATCTAATTGGATAAAATGATGGCATGATGCAATCTACACACAACAACACGCTCAAAATTGCACTCAGTTTAGTATACATACTGTCTGGTGAGAGAATTTTTCCAGTGTCAAAACAGCATATTCTGAAAACCTATATAGAATTAGTAAGTAAACACAGTGCTAACATGTTCATCCAAAGCGACAGTGCCACAAGTGAATATACACCACTTTTTCTTTGTTTTTTTCTCGACAGTGGAAAACGTTTTGGACGACCTTCCAGACGACCCTCACAAGTGTTTCATGTCTCGATACCTGCAGGACTGGCCGTACCCACATTTAACCCAGTACAGTGTTGGACAGGGTCTTAATGTAGAGTTAAATGGAGTCCAGCAGAGGTGTGAGGTGCAGGTGGTTGACAGCAGCTTGATACAGGTCGTTTTTCAGGTGAGTATCACTTAACACTGCTTTTTTTAAAAACCATTGAGGCTCTTTCCCTCCTTTTCATTCAGATTTCTGTGCTATAATGTCGTGTTTTGGTCACTCTCAGGAGACTCAACAGAAGGAGTGGATTTATCGAGGCTCCACACGGCTTGAACACATGGCAAGATTTTTGGAATTAAAAAGAGCAGAAGAGCTCGATGATAACTCTGACTAAATGCCCACAGACAGATTTAAAAAAAAACAACATATTTTCAGTGCTATCCACCATGACCCTAAAGTGATCCAGTGCTGCTGGATTGTTCTGGAAACAAACCAAAATAAGATAAAAATAATTGTGATATGAGTACACATGAATAACCTGAGCCTGACGTTTGCTCCTATCTGATTTTCTTAAATTATGACGTTATAAGGTAATAAATTTGTGTGTCTTCATGCATAAGAAACATACTGAACAATGGACATTTACAAGTTATCCCAGAAATGTGAATTTATCTGCAGCATACTCAAGCAGCTGTATGCATGCATGTCAGGTGGGACTGGCTCCAGCCCCCCTCAACCCTGCAAAGCATAAGCGGCTTTATATAACGGACAGATGTATGGATTGTTTGGCAGGATTATGGAAAAATTATTGTCCCGATTTTCATAAAACTTGGTGGAAGGCTGTAACATGGGCTAAGGAAGAACCCAAATTTTGGAGCAAATCCAAATCGTGGGGTGGATACTTGAATTATTTTTCACTTTCCATAACGTTTAGAGATCAATATCAACTCTGGTGTCTTGAGGGATGGATGCACTTAACTAAATTTAATGAAAATTTAATGACTCAGGAAACAATTTAACTTCTGTAAACTGCAAAAAAAAAGTAGTGATAAAATAACTTGAAATGTTTCACAACCTCCCATGACATGTCTTTATGTTTTGCACCAACTTATAGCAAGTAGTATCAATAAGAGTATCAATAAGTATTGGTATTGAACTGAATTTGTAAGTACATGAAAAAATGCACAGCTCAGATGATGAGGCTTCAGCCAGGCACAACCATATTTTGGACCATTTTGCATCACAAGGCTTTTGTAAATCATTTCTTAGCAAATCAACAGCTATGGTCTATGGGTAACATTTGCTCCAAACTGTTCCCACTATCACATATCTGCATTATCACTTTGGCAACTCAGAAATATATTTTGCAAAATTACACCCAACTGGCACCTTCATTCGTCATATTACATACCGGTGGAATTCAGTTGGGTGGACGTCCAACATCATTCCCTTAGTGGACCGATGGTGTAAACACATTCTAGATGATACTTTTTGTGATGATGGGTCACATTTAGAAGCACTTTAACTTACCTGGATCTTCTGGGGTTTATCTATCTACAATTGCACACAGTAATGCACACCTGTGGTGTACCTTTGGATGGCCTACTGGGAAAAAAGTTGAAGGGGTTTCTCAGGCCCTGGACTCCTTAGCTGATAGGGAGATGGAGCAGGAACTACTTCATATTGTGGAAATTTCCGGGTCTTCTCACGTTTGTATTTACCCATTGCTGCTAAATCAGCTGCCATCGTGTTATGGCTAATATTTGCTGTGTTAGCCTTGCCTTCTGCACTTTAGCTGGTTGTTTCTGAGGTGGAGGGTCTCTTGCTCGTGATACTACAAAATGATCCACTGTGGCTCACAAGAGTGTCTGTACACTTAAGATAAAAATACTGCTAACGGGCCAGTATGTTTCGGTAATATGTAGCTAACTAGACGACAGTTATCGATGGGGGCCACAGAGTGATTTAGCAGGTTAGCTAGCTCACATGATTGTACAAGGATTCATGGTAGCCTTTTGACAATGTTTTGTAAATAAATGTTTATTTGTTTTTTGTTTTTTAAATGGGACAATTTACCTTTGCTAACAATAGAGTCATTTCAAAGGGATAGTTCACCCAAAAATGAAAATTCAGTCATTATCTACTCACCCTCATGCTGACTGAAGGTCAGGTTTAGTTTTTTAGTCCACAAAACGCTGCTGGAATTTCACAGGAAAACAGCGTTGCAGAATCTCCCAAACAGTTTAAGTGAATGGTGACCAGTTTTGAAATGAAAAAACAAAACAAAACAAAAAACAAACAAACCATAGAGTGCCTCCATACAGCTTGTCTGGCATAATCCAAGTCTCCTAAAGCCCCGACATGTTGTTCACTTACTTGCACACAACGTCTGAACTGGAGGTTTGTCTTGTGACGGTGAACCTGTCAACTTGGCATGTTGGGGCTTTAGGAGACTTGGATTACATCAGATGAGCAGTATGGAGACAGTTGCATGTTTTTTCAGGTTGTTTTTTTTTATGTTTGAAAACCATTCACTTTCATTGTTTGGGAGATTTTGCAACGCTGTTTTCCTCTGAAACTCCAGCAGCGTTTTGTGGACTTAAAAACTAAACCTGACCTTCAATCGGCATGAGGGTTAGAAGATAATGACTGAATTTTTATTTCTGGGTGAACTATCCCTTTTACTGTTATTTTTTTTAAAAACATACTTTATATTTTGAAAAATACACCAAGCACCTGCAACTTCCCTGTTGAAGACCCAGGGTCTAATATTTACTACTTTTGCTATCCTGGTGAAGGCTTCTTCTCATCCCCCGTATAATAGAGGGAAAGGATCTGTCATGTAGCTAATTTGCAGCTAATTTGCCACAACACCATCATCCAGACATCCGCTTTGATTTTATTACTTGAACACAATAGACGCCTCACACATAAGATAAAATGAAAGCCTAATGCACTTTTCACACCTTAGGCACTTTTCTTCATGGTATGGGAATGCCCAGGGTTGCGGACTGCTAGAAGAAGCTCTGTGACAATGTTCACCTTCTGTCCTCTTACTTAATGACAACTCCAATTTAGATCTTTCTGTCAGACAGAGACACTCAGGCTGTCTGGCCTCACAGCAGCGAAAAGTCTCACAGCCCTCAGATGTAAGTCCACCCACTCAGTACAGACGTGGTTATTTGATTTTATTGATGTAGCCAATATTTAACGCTGTGTGGCTGATATGCACAGAGCTAAATGTGATTGTCACATGTTAGAATCGAAGGATATATTGTGATATATTTTTTTGCTCATCTCTAAATTCAATTATAACCACATCCCTCTATTCTTACTATGCTGTTTTGCAGTTTGATTGATGTAATTAGTTTGTATGGCTTTGTTTTTCTTGTTCTTTTGTTTTATTTTGTAAGCAATAAAAGTAAAAGATGTTTTGCTTTGTATGTCAGCTGCTTGTCACTAGCAAGTGTCAGCCTCAGCTCCAGAGATACGTATATATATTAAAAAAATCTAATTTCTCACCCTTGTTCAGCTTTGTCTTTTTTTTCTGCTGTGTGTCCCAACATGTTCGGCACCTCACACATTGTAGCGTTATTATGTATTTTCCTGTAATTTAACAGAAAACTGAAATTCAGATGTAAAGTTGATTGTCTCGTGCTGTAAACATAAATTGTGGAGCTTATTTACATTATTTAGGAGACATAAAATCTAGCTCAGTTGACACTTCTGCTCCAAGCAAAACTAGTAATATCAGTGTGTACTTCAAAGAAAATGCCAACATGCTTAACAGAGGAGCTGTAATAATAATACACTGTTGAGCAAATAACTCAGGAGTAAAAATGGCAGGTTTTTTTTTTTTACACAATCACAGACTAAAGGAGAAAATGTTTTTCGTTGAAATAATAGTAAATTGAATTTTCTAATTTTATACTTACACTATACTATTTGATACGGTACTTTTTCATACACATTTATTTCATAGCTATAGTAACTTGCTACTTTTCAGATTAAACCACCTAACATAACCAATATGTTAATGCTTCAGTTATAATTACACATCGTGGTAGTGCTATTTTTACTTAAAAACAAAATATCTGAATACATTTTCCATCACTGGTGTTGATTTAACTTTATATAGTTTGTGGCAATATTGGGATTTGATGCAGGGTTGTATTAACTACATTAGATATATTATATATTAATATTTACTACATTATTTTGTCTGTAATATAAATTTTTTGGCTTAAATGTTTGTGCAGTTCAGTAGAGACTTGTCGGTCGTTTGTACGGACACAGGGGGGCAGCAGTGAGCTGATCTCGACTTGTCGCAGCATAAAGACGAAGAAGACATCGCACTCGAAAACTCACTGTGACATGCTGCACAAAAGGAAGATTTTTGTCTTATTTAAGGTATTTGCCCACTAAATGCTCCACTTTGACGAGAGAAAAGGCTTAATAGTTGACGGCTAGCCTTTACGTTTGTTAATGTGCGTTGCATTTCCTCCCCGGACCAGAGCAAAGCCGTTAGCTTCTAACGTGAAGTTACTTTAACAGTCGTGTTTAGAAGGGAACCCTTGAGTTGCAAAATTATCGCGAGATTTAATTTCACTTTCATTTGTTGTGTATCTTCTACAATTTATTTATATATTGTAATATTAGAACAATGTGGTTAAAATATTGGTAGGTGTAGGGACAGAAAACCCTTGTTAGGGGTTTGGGAAACGTCATATTTTTTGATTAAAATTGTCACTCTCGCGACATGATTCGCCGGTCTGGGGTTCCCTTCTACACACGACCCACTTAAACACTTGTGAGTAGATCTCTGACAATAAGTGAAGCAGTCTCAGGGTAAATATGCATAACTTTAAAATACATTATGTTTTTAGTTCTAACTGGTAGTGTCCAGCGATAGTGTCCAGGGACGTTTTAATATTCATCTGTAGGAGGAAAGACGTCTTGTGTGCTCATCCCACATTAAAAATACTTAAAAAATGTTTCTTCTGGACTTCTGCTTTTTATCCATCCAAACTCTGAGACCGTGGGCCTCCACAGAGGATGACTGTAATGGAGATTTTATTGATAGACATATCGTTACTGATACTGTTTAATGTTAATAATGCATGTCTATACTCTTATTGATAATTTGGTGCAAAAGATAAGACATGGCATTAAAAGATTCAAAAGTCCTTTTATTATTGCTGTTTTGCAGAAGTGACCAGTTCACTTGTTTCCTGAGTTGCTGCATTTAGCTGCATTTTCACTCACTTAAGTTAGTGGTTCCAAACTTAGGGGCAGCAATTGCAATTGTGATTAATTGTGCCTCCCTGGTGTTTGGTACCCATCCCCAGCCACCCTGCACACAAAGCTTGGAAAAAGGTGCCCAGCTTAGTTTACTTGCTTGATTCATGGATGTCTGTGCAATCAAGACTCTGTTATTTGATCCCATAGACACGTAACATTTTAACTCATAAGATTTTTATTTTGGATATCTTTAAGTCCCATTCTGACCAGTGAGAATGCAGTTTTGACTGGGAGAAATAGCCAATATATAATTACAGATAAGAGTGTGGTTCAATTAAATGTTAAAACGGCTTGCCATACTGTGATTGCACCATTAACAGCACCTCCAAGAGCTGGTGATATCCATCTTCTGTGACTCTGAAGGCCTGTTAGTAGTCAAGTATTTTAAACATAAAATTTCTTTTTGTAAGAAGAATCAGCTGCTGCTGTACACTTTACTGTAGCACATGATTTGAAACCCTGTATGTTGCAGTGATTATGGAGGTGGATGAGATAGAGATGACCAAAGAGGAGCTCCAACAGTGGATCAGAACAAAAGTACGGGAGAACAAACTGATCTCCACAGACACGCAAGAGAAATGCAATCTGCTGGAATCCCTGCTGGAGAGGAGGAGGAAACAGGCTGTCCAACTCCGGAAGCTCTGCGAGTGAGTCTCATATCTATTCATATCCATTCATATCTATTCTTGTTTCTACGTCTTGTTTCTACATCTTGTAAGAGCCCTTTGGAACACAGTTATGGAAGTTATAGAAAGCCTTTACTGTCATTGGACAGTAGAGCTGTTACGATTAGTCGATTAATCAGTTAGTTGTCAACTATTAAATTAATCACCAACTAGTTTGGCAAATGATTAATCGTTTTGAGTTTTTGAAGAAAAAAAATGTCAAAATTAAACTGTCCCTTTTTAGTCTTATTTAAACAAGTGTAGCGGCACATTAGTGATGTGAAACATTAATTTATGAAACACAAACACTTTAAACTAACAGAATGATAGAACAATTAGGCTCTTGTTTGAAACGGCTGCTCTTGTCCATCTCTTCTTATTCAATAAATGTCTATACCAAATAAAATAATATGACATGGGGTGCAGTTGCTGCCATTTCTAGACTAACGAGGCAGACCAAACTGAGAAAACCTGCAAGCTTCAGAGAACTTTTGTACAAAACATAAACTTAATATGTTTTTAATCGGTTAAATTCTCTAAACTGAACTGACCGGCCTTTCATGGTTCATGACTACAGCACAGGGAGGTTAATACCTGGGTTAATCTCTGCTCTCTGTTGTCTGAATGCTCAGCACTTATTCTGCATGGCTCCTTAAAATAGAATAAAGCATTTTCCACATCTGAAAGGGAAAGTTCTCTTCTCTCTATCTCTTGATAGATATATCTCTTAAATACAAAACACCAAACCCACTCTGTCGTGATATCTTGACACTTATTAATTCTATTAAAGAAGAGTGAATTTATATTAAAACCAACAATCAACTTTATTCCTTTAATTAGTTTAAAAGTGAAGGGTGTATAGGTCCTCTCAGAGTACCTGAAGTGCTTTTGTTTTCCCTTCTTTATTCATGTTGTTGATGTTTTTCAGATCTGTGGCAGCGTGTGAAGCCATTGTGAGAAAACAGTACTCTTTGCTGGGGTGGGAGTACCCAAATTCTGATGATGATGATGATAAAAGTATAACAGACGCTGGTAAGATGCAAATCACTGAGTCAATGAAAAAAATCTGCTCTTGTTATATCTGTGCACTTCACTGTCTTCACTAGATCTTTTTCTTTTTGAAGGAAATACACCTTCATACCAACATGAGTTTAAGGCTAAGCCTGAAGTCTGCAGCTCTCCGACTACCAATGGCCATACTCCTCTGTTACCGAAGCAAGAGGACAGTGACAGTAAGGACTTCTATAGATATAACGGCAAAAATATCTTTGTCAATCCAAAGTTAAAACCAGTGGTGGTTTTGATCAGACCTCCTCCACCATCCTTACGTCCACCGACGCCTCAGACCTGCGACAGTGATGATGAATCCTTTTATAGTTCAGATTCTAGTACTCACTGGGAACCAGACGAAGACTCAGATGATTCCGATGATTCTGTCTCAAGTTTTGAAAGTGCGCCAAAAAAGAGGAGAAGAATAGATGAGAAACTTGCCGCAAGTCGTGTAACACCCCAAGCTAGCACAAAAACCGGTGCCAAGAGCAACAAAGCGAAAACATCAGCACCTCAAGCCAACGACAAGAGCAACAAAGTGAAAACATCAGCACCTGACGCCAACGACAAGAGCAACAAAGTGAAATCATCAGCACCTCAAGCCAACGCCAAGAGCAACAAAGTGAAAACATCAGCACCTGACGCCAACGACAAGAGCAACAAAGTGAAATCATCAGCACCTCAAGCCAACGACAAGAGCAACAAAGTGAAAACATCAGCACCCCAAGCCAACGTTAAGAGCGACACGGCGAAAACATCAGCACCCCAAGCCAACGACAAGAGCAACACAGCGAAAACATCAGCACCCCAAGCCAACGTTAAGAGCGACACAGCGAAAACATCAGCACCCCAAGCCAGCGTTAAGAGCGACACAGCGAAAACATCAGCACCCCAAGCCAGAGTTAAGAGTGACGCAGTGAAAACGTCAACCCCGCGAGCCAGTGTTAAGAGCAATGCAATAAAAATATCAACACCTCAAACCAGCACAAATACCAAAGCCAAGAGCAACACAGTGAAAACATCGACACCGCCAGCAAACACCAAAGGTAATGGCCACAAAAACACACCACACAAGAACATGAACACCCCTATCGCTCAAAAAAAATTTTTTGTTGCATGTTTTAATTTATTTCTGGTCCTAAAAAGTATACTTTGTCACTTTCATATCACTCTTGTCATGGAAAAATCAAGAAAGAAATATGTCATTTTGTCACTATAGCTTAAAATATAGGTGGTCATTTACATGTGTTTTAGCTGATACAGAGTCGGCGATCCTCTGGTTTATTTCTCTGCTCATTTTGAGAGGGAACTGATACTTAAAACATTTTATTTTTTTAAATTTAGGCTCAGCAGTTTTGCTCTCTCAGTGTATCTGCCCTCTAACCATATCTGATTGGTAAGCAGTTTAATGTACCGTAGTACATTAGCCATTAGTAGCATTAGCACTAACTGATTTATTGTGCTTGGCAAGACATTAGCCTGCTGATTCCTTCACTACCTAATAATCAAAAACAGTTTTTGGGCACTAACTTAAAGAGATAGTTCTGATTATTTAAAGTGAGGTTGTATGAGGTACTCATCCATAGTCAGTGTATTACCGACAGTAGTGGTTGACACACCCCCAGTTTGGAAAAGCAGCAGGAGAACTGGTGTTTTGATATTAACATGTTGTTTACCCTCACCAGGGACAGGAGTAACCCCTGTGGGCACAGTGTCAACTCCTTGCCAATCCTTTAGCAAAGTCCACAAGCCCCAAGGCGCTCCCAGTGAACCACAAGGAAAGATCAGAGAGAACACGAATGTCCTGGCCAGAAGGAAGGCCATGTGCTGGCAACAGGGGAAAATCACAGAAATAGTACCAAAAGGTAACAAAAAATAGTTTGTCCAGTCGGCACAACACAGAATATAATGTAGCACACTTGTCTTCAACTTGACAGGTATTGGTCTGTTCAGTTGGATCTTATTACTGGAGCTGTACCGAATCGTTCAAAGCTTCATTCATAAGGTTGACATTCAAATTCTAAATCAACATCGGAGTGCTGCACAGTTTTTACACGTCTGTTCATTCTGTATAAACCCAGTAATTCTGCACACAGTTGAATTAGTTTGTTTTTTTCCCCGTTTCCCCACCCATCATAGGATTTCCACCCATAACTCAAGCTGCATGCTCAATGTTAGAGCAGTTATGTGCATCATAACATGGTAGTTGAGCACACAAAAGGGAATTGGTTGAGAAAAAATAAATACACTCAGTTCACACAAATTAGACTGGGGTATACAGGAGGAAAAAACAAAAAAAACCCAAATTAACAAAACAAACAAAAAATCTAATCATGATAAAAAAATACTTGGTTCTGGATTGTATGCTGCTTCATTGCATTTAGAGCTGCAATTATTATTATTATAATTATTATTATTATTATTATTATTATTATTATTCCTGTTGCTGTTGTTTCCCTCGTCAATTAATTGTCAATCTTCAATACCATTCAATACAGCCCTTCTTATTATGCATTTGCCCCTCAGGACTTTCATTTGCAGAATTAACAAATTTTCTCAGAGTTACAAATGATCTGCTCTGTGTTTATACATCATCACTTATCTTTTATAGTAAGTTTCAGTGCAACAGAGAAAGAGTTTGCTCATGAAATGTGGTAACCACAAATTCATATGGCATTAAAAAGAGCTTTACTCATTAATGTGTTTGTTTTATTTTTTTCTTTATTCAGAAAATGGTAAGCTCAAATACAAGGTCAATTTTGAGAATGGGAAGAGCCTCATCTCGGGTCACCACATCGCCTTTGACTGCATGCCGAAGGCGAATAAGCTGTCTGTTGGTACTCGTGTGGTGATCAAGACTAAAGATGAAAATCCCCGGTTCTGCCCTGGTATCGTGGCTGAGGTCCCCAGCAGGAAAAACCGCCTGAGGTTTGTGTCTGTGATTAATAACTTTTAATGAAGAACTCGGATTAAAATGTTTTGCTAAACATATTTTCATTTTCCAGGTTCCTGGTCTTTTTGGATGATCTCACACCGGTCTATGTTGGCTTACCTTTACTTTACCTGGTGTGCAGACCATGTAAGTTTGGATGTCTTCATTCACAAACCTTGTTTTTGAAGATTCATTACAGACACAAGGTTGTCTTCTCTGAAGTTAGCCTCTCCCTGCCCCCCTTTTCCTACCCATGATAGGATTCCCACCATAACTCAAGCTGCATGCTCAATGTTAGAGCAATTTTGTGCATCATAGCATGGTAGTTGAGCTCACAAAAGGAATTGGCAGAGAAAATAAATACACTCAGTTCACACAAATTAGACGGGGGTATACAGGAGGAAAAAACAAAACTAAGAGAGAAAAACACAAATACATCTAATTACGATAAAATAAAAAAAAGACCTGGTTCTGGATTGCTTACTGCTTCATTGCATTTAGAGCTACAGCTCTGTCCATCATTCTCTCGACCAGTTGATTAGCTGTTTGGTCTATAAAATGTCAGAACATGATGAAAATGTTGATCAGTGTCTCCTAAAAAAAGAAGCCAGAGAATATTCATATCCAAAATGCTTGGATCAGAGAACTATGTGGCTTTTTGTCCCTTATAAAATTACACAAATTAACCAATTGATTGTCAAAATAGGTGGCAGTAGTACAGCATATTTTAAGCAAGTGTCCCAAATTCTTGCACAGTTGTCCACAGTAAGCAGAGTGACAGACTTGGTTTCTTTTTTCTTGTGACAGTGGCGGACCCTTTGGACGATATTCCAGATGACAACAGCAAGAAATTCTTGAAGGAGTATATCGAGTCCTGGCCTTACCCGCCCCAGACCCTGTACAAGGTTGGACAGATGATTAATGTTGAGTTGAATGGAAGCCAGAAGAGGTGTGAGGTGCTGGTGGTCGACTCCAGCATAATACAGGTTCTTTTTCAGGTCAGTAGCTGTAAACATCACTATTTCAACAATTTCAAACTTGGTTCTTGTTTTTTCCCCCCCGATATATTTATTTGGATTCTGTGACTTATAGTAGTTTGTGTGCTGTCATTCTCAGAAGGATCAATGTAAGGAGTGGATCTACAGAGGCTCGCCACGCTTGGAGCACATGATTCAAATGAGGGTGAATTTGGAGTTGAAAAAGGAGGAAGA